>CM024549.2:20677965-20905465 GCA_014182405.2 Eucalyptus sideroxylon | reverse complement strand
AGACAAAATCAAGCTTCACAGAAAAGGCCAAACAACTAAGCTTGATGCCACTTCTGCAGTATAATATGTTAAAGGCAATATATTGGTGAACTCCCAGAAAATTTCCTCAAGCAACTTTACAAATATATGCAAACCAAGAAGTTACTTCCGGAAATGACATGCATTAGTGCATTTTCAAGAGATTATGCAGGCTAAAGATTGAAAAGAATCATGAAACTCAATGAAGTAGGTCAATTGAACAGGTTTGACTTTGACACTTTCAGCACTATACTCTGGCCCATAATTTAAGAAAACTCAATTTCACGTTCCAAGAAAAATTAGACGTTGATACCTCTTTATAAAAACGTAGGAAATGAGGCAAGAGAAGATCAAGGACCGGCCTAGCAATTGATGGGTCCACTAGGACAAGCTTTACAAGTCCAGAGTACATGACTCTTTTTACTTTTGCCTGAGCACAGCAACCCAGCTTTAGTTAAAAGTGTAATCACAGGACAAATGAACCGGAAAAGAAAGTAAATAACTCTTAAAAAACCAAAGAGGATTAGCCAACACCTGCTGATAAAGGCATCTCTGGAGCAAACCAATCAGCTCTTGGTAGAGAGTTCCACCCATACAGCCGAATGCCTCAGCTTGCTGTTTGCAACTGGCTTGGCTTGATGAATCTTGAAAGGGAAGACTGTCATTAGATTGTTTATCTACCAAGATGAGATCAAAAATGGCATTCGTTGCTGCAAGAAGGATTGTATCTTCTCGTCTAAACATGGCTTTGTGAATAACTAAAATCATATAATCCTGCAACAGAGAACTATATATCTTCAGCACTTATCTCATTTTTGGAAAACAATGCTAGATTATTGAAGATAAATTATGAACTTGCAATGAGACCTAAACACAGGTTGTATATCGATTAGTTGCTCAATATTTTGAGAATCTACGAATTAAAGTTGAGAAAATAGTATCATCATCAGCCATTGCTCAGGTCAGCCTAACAATGGCGTCAGTTATGATCTTGATCCATATTTATGACACATCTTTCCTTTCTCACATATGATCTTCAAACAAAATTTTTTCTCCTGCTTTCTCAATACAACTAAAGGACACTAGTTTCCAAAGAGAAACATGGAAGTATCGCATACCAGAATATTTCTACTGATTTTGATCAGTGGCAACAGTGAAGCAACAAGACAAGATGCAACCTTGCCATCCATATAAGTGAAATAATCTAACAACTCCTTCAGCCGAGACACATGCTCCTTGATAGCATACGGATAATTCCGAATCAGTTGAGCAAGCAGTCTGAAAATGAAAATTTAATCACCATTCCGGAAAATTTTAGAAATAGCTATTACTATTTTGTGGCTGTTACCTAACAATTTACATGCTCTGCTCAGGCTTCATGGAAAGGATCCGGACTTTGCTTTGCTCAATTATCTAATAAATAAGCAAATTGGTTTCAATTAATAGTAGTCATAGTAATATGAAAATGTGCTGCGGCATGAAGACCATCATAACGATACAGGAAATATTCAGTCACGAGGTGCACCTGTACTCATTCAGCACATGCGATGCAAGACTAACATCAAACAAATCAAGCATAACAACAATCTATAAAAGAGTAAAAAGAAAGTTACAGCAATTGCACTTCATGACAATTAAACGTAATGATTTATATGCAACAGACAGTCCTCTGTTCTTGGACCATAAGCAATTCACTGAGCTTTGCGCATCCCAAAAAATTGTGCGAGTAAATGTAAATCTAAAGCTCTTGGATCTAACCACCTAAAAGAGTATAGCTCAACCCATACAGCAATTAGTACCTAACCAGCATTGGCAGATTACAGACGTTGGAGGGAACTAGGATAACAGTACCTCTGCTTCATGAAATTATGAAGACAACCTCAGGCAAATCTATGTATATTGCCATGTCCCAACACACTAGAGTAGGAAAACAACTCTCAAGAAGTACAAACATTACGAATTGACATGAGGGAAAGAACAAACAAATTGGTTGCATTCAGCTCCTCGCTGTCATATCAAGCAATATATTGATTCAAGCCCAGTCATGCACTAACGTTATGTAATTTTGAAGATATTTGTGTCTATTTCTTCTGCTAATAACATACATTTTAAAAAGAATACCAGAAATTTGACTAGGTTCACAGACCTATTGCCTCGAGTATAGCGAGCTTGAACTTGAACCTGCACAATGTTCGAATGAGCTCACTTAGTTGACCTCAAGTAAAGGTTCCAAAAAGTATATATGTACCCATCCATTTCCAAACAAATAAATAAATTACTATCATCTCATTTAACCTAAGAAATAAAAAAGATGCCACTAGTCCATTAGTATTAATATGATTTTTTTTTTGTCGATCTTACTCTAATTCTTACTTTTAGACTTTTCTCATGCTTCATTATCAGGCGTGGAAATAGAAACCCACACCTAAAGTTAAATCGTCCCACCCCAACCTCTTAGAAAGTGTGAATTTAAACCTCCCATCTTCTGGAGTCCACACGAAATATTTATGTACCAAGATAGTAGACTATCCAAAGCTCCTTAATGACAACTTTGCCATTCTCCAAGCTAACATAGGAAGTTAATTCAAGTTGATATAAAAAAAGTACTTGGTATGTGAGAGAGATATAGAGCACATTATCACAGATTAGCAAGAATCTGACATAAAAATAAAAAAAATAAAAAATAAAAAAGAAAGATAGGAGTTCAACAAGGATTATGAACATTGCATGGTGAGAATAACTGCTTAAGAGTTTAAATGAAAATAGATGCATTCTATTGAAAAGGGAAAAGATGCTCTTCAAACGTTGAATAAAGCTTTTGAAGTCAAGATACGTTGTCCCGAAAGATTTTTAGATCATTACACGATAGATTCTGTAAAATCATCCATTTAGAGCATAAAGAATTGCTGGAAATGCCTCTGCCAACAGCGTCTTAAACTAATGTCATGAGGAACATAAAACAGTCATAGGCACCATAATAAAATCAAGGTTCAAATAGGTACAAATTCCAATTAGATAGGAACTCCACAAATTGTGCTATGCACCATTGTTATCAAAACTAATAGGCGCAGTTTTATCAGCTATAGAATCAGCCCAACACAAATGGCAAAATCAAGCTTCACAGAAAAGGCCAAACAACAAATCTTGATGCCACTTCTGCAGTATAATATGTTCAAAAGAATATATATTACTAAACTCCTAGAAAATTTCCTCAAGCAACTTATAAATTCGTGCAAACCAAAAGCTACTTCTAGCAAGGACATGCATTAGCGCATTTTCAACAGATCATGCAGGCTAAAGATTAAAAAGAATCGTGAAACTTAATAAAGGAGGTCAATTCAATAGGTTTGACTCTGAGACTTTCAGCACTATACTCAGGCCCATAATAATTTAAGAAAATTTCACGTTCTGAGAAAAATTAAACACTGGTACCTCTTAATGAAAACGTACGCAATGATGCAAGAAAAAATCAAGGACCAGCCTAGCAATTGATCGGTCGAGTGGGACTTTACAAGTCCAGAGTACATGACTCTTTTTACTTCTGCCTCAACATTGCAATCCAACTTTAGTTAAAAGTGCAGTGAAGGACAAATGAACCGGAAAAGAAAGTAGATATCTCTCAAAAACCAAGGAGGATTGTTTCAAAAGCAAACACCTGCTGATAAAGGCATCTCTGGAGCAAACCAATCAGCTCTTGGCAGAGAGGTCCATCCGTGCAGCTGAACGCATCAGCTTGCTGGCTGCAATTGGCTTGGCTTGACGAATCTTGAAGGGGTAAGACTGTCATTAGATTGTTTATCTAACAAGATGAGATCAAAAATGGCATTTGTTGCTGCAAGAAGGATTTTATCTACTTGTCTAAACATGGCTCTATGAATAACTGAAAAATTATAATCCTGAAAAGGAGAAGCATATAATTTGAGCACTTCCACCTCATTTTTGGAAAACAACGCATAGTTTATCAAAAATAAATTATGAATTTGCTCTAAGACCCAAAGGCGGTTTGTATATCAATTAGTTGCTGAATATTTTGAGAATCTACAAATTAATGTGGAGAAAATAGTATCATCATCAACCATTGCTCAGGTCAGCCTAACAAAATTTCTTGAGAAAATAGTGTCAGTTCTTAAGGTCCTTATGATCTTGATACATATTTATGACACATCTTTCCCTGTTCGGTCTTATTATAAACAAAAACACATACCTCATCTTGACTCCAATCAAGGTGACATATTTTATGTACCAAACTTGCTCTTCAGCATTTATTTGTACATAACATCTCATCTCAACGTACTAACTACAACACTTGAGACGATTGCTCGTGTGAGTGAGCCAATCATTACCTACTGACATACTTTTCAATAATATATATGTGTTTGTGCTAGTCTCATAGTGGATTTGTACTTTTTGATAAAATATCAAATCACTAATAAACAAACAAGTACAATACATCTATCCACAAATACATAAACTAATGATCATCTACAATAACAGATATCACATTCTACGCAATCCTAGTGACATCCTATGGGTCAAGAATATGTCTCTAGGAATAGCCTTCGTAAATGGATCAGCAACCATTCTATTGGTTGAAATGTATTGTAGAATCACTTCTTTCTACGCTATAATATTTCTGATGAAGTTATTCTTTATGTCAATGTGCTTTATCCTTCCATAATACTTGGGATCTTTCACATAGGCAATGGCTGCTTGACTATCACAATAAACTGTCACCGGTCTTAGAACTTCAGTGACAGTGGCTAAATTTTCCAAGAAACGTTTTAGCCATACTGCTTCTTGCACTGCGGCAAAACATGCAATAAATTCTGCCTCCATCGTAGACAAGACTGTGTATGTCTGTTTCTTGCTATTCCAAGAAATCGCACCTCCATTGAGCAAGAACGCATATCCAAAAGTCGATTTACGCTCATACAGGTCTCCACCCCAATCAGCATCTAAATAACCTAATAGGCGTAAATCATTCCCTTGATAACAAAGTCGATAGTCCATGGTGCCCTTCAAGTATCTCAGGATCCTCTTCATTGCTTTCCGGTGTGCTTGATCGGGATTTGATTTATATCGGCTCACCAATCCCACGGCATAACATATGTCGGGTTGAGTACACATCATAGCATACATCAAACTTCCAACCGCACTAGCGTAAGGAACAATTTCCATCACTTTTATTTCTTCTGGAGTCTTAGGACACATCTCAGTACTTAGGCTTTCACCTTGCATGACAGGAGTATCAATGGGATTACGATGCTGCATATTGAAACGCTCAAGAATCTTCATAATATAAGACTCTTGTGATAAAGTAAGGAGTTTCCTCGATCAATCTCTTTCGATCTTAACTCTTAATATATAAGCAGTTTCTCCCATGTCATTCATCTCAAAATTGGATGACAACCATTCTTTTATGGTGATAACCAAAACCTTGTCATTTCCAGCCAACAGAATATCGTCCACATAAAGTGATAAAATCACAAATTTATCTTTGGACCGCTTGATATATACACAGTGATTCATTTCGGTTTCAAGAGGGAAAAGGAAAATAAGAATTGTAAAATTGAAAAACTAATGTGATGCTTACTGTAGATGTAAAGAAATGCAATAAAGGGATTAGCTTTGAGGAAAAATGAATATGGTAATGGGTATTGTAAATTAGTTTAAAAATTAATATATATATATATATATAAATGGTCGGTCCGGTCCGGTCGGTCCAGTCGGTCCGGTTCTATCCCCCAAACCGGGAACCGGACCAACCGGTCACCGGTTCCAAAAATAGGAACCTAAGACCGGACCGAGACCCTCTAGAACCTTCCGAAACCAACCGGTCCGGTCCGGTCCGGTCCGGCCGGTTCCCGGTTCGAGCGGTTTCCGTTGCACACCCCTAACTCTAATTTCTGCACTTTTTTCATTTTTATAATTTGATTCATTGAACACGATAAGATTCTTTTCAGACCTTATTGAAATTGTACATTAATTTGGTTGAGTTTGAGGTGATACTTCTCATTAATCAACCTCAATTCCCTAAAGCTTTACTGGAAACTGTAGAATTGTTAACGAAAGAGAAGGAAAGAAAATTGGAGCAAAAGAGAGAAATTCAGAAGGTGGGGGTAGAACATGAGGAGAGAATGGCCTCGCTAAATGATGATCGTGCCTTTGACAGTACAAAGAGAGATCCTGATGTTCCTCTTCCCCATTGCTTTCGATATCTCACGTGATGGAAAAGGAACCTCAGTTCAGTACATGTGAAAAACAACAAGGGAATCCACCCTGTTTGTACAAGTGCTCGTCTAGACAATGCTAGAATTCTTTAGTTCCAGTGGACCTACATCTCGGCAACTAAGGCCGCACTGCAATAATACCTAAGGATGAGCACGGTTTCTAGATAAAATCAGGAATTGGAAAATCGAACAAATAGATTTGGTTCGATTCTCAATTCTAAGGAGGTCAGTTCCGGTTCTCGATCACTTCTTTTGGGAACTGATAGTTCTTGATTCCAATCGGAACTAGGAACCCTAACATAGCATAGAAACCTATTATGTTCTTCACTTTCCTCGTTTTCCTTATTTCCTCTACAATAGCAAGTCTGCAACACTCCACTCCCAAGCCCTCGATGACCCCACGCTGCTGCTCACCGCTCTCAATGCCACCGTCACAAGCCACGATGTCACCACTGACGCTGTCCCCGACACCAAGCTCATCAAGGAAGGGTTTGTCCCTCTCTCGATTAATTGCATCGTTTCCGATCTGATGGTTTTATTAATGTGATGGGCCTAAGTTGGCCCGTCCGCCCATGTTGGGCCTAAAAGCCCGGCCCACAAGATTAGAGCCCATGGATGGAGGGATATGATGAAGGGGCACGTTTTTTTTTTTTTTTTTTTGGAGGGGACGTATATAAGGGAGATAAAGAGGGAGGAATGCACCTTTTGGCATACTACGTACATTTCCTCCCCCCCCCTCTCCCTTGAAACACCTCCAAAAGAAAAACAAACGCAAAAGGCGACGCTCTCTTCCCTTCAAGGCAAAATTCACGTCAACGGATTGAACGGGACCAGTTTCTCTTCCTCATATCGGCGTTGGTGTTTAATCTGCGGCTAACAAGGTATGCTCGATTATGTGGTGTGCTTTAAGATCGGTGATACATGTTTTTTCCCGGGCTCGTCTTCCACATAAGTTTAGGGGTTCGATTTAGTGTCGAATTCGATTTTTGGGAATCAGACAATCCTAACAATGGTATCAGAGCCGTAGTTCTTGTTTCCCGATCCTTTTCCATATTTTCCCGACCCCTTTCATGTTTATGGATGATTTCTTATTGATTTTTTTGCGAAAATAATCGGCCGACACCAATCGGGGCGAAAAATCCCGACACTCGAGCACTGTTGAACAAAAGGAAAGGCTTTCTAAGTTGATAGCTGAGCTGAATGATCATCGATGGGAGAGTGGTGACTTAATTAATCACATCCTTGAAGTCAACGGGAAAATTCAAAAGGTCATATGGAATAGTCATCCGTTGCCACAGTCTGAGATGGTGCGATTTTTCATGAACACCCTTCCACTAGAATGGCAAAGAGTGTTGAATCGCATATGGGATGTCAACAGAGCTGATTCATATAGGAAAATTGTGATTGATTTTATAAATGAATATTACTGATTGTTACAAGGGAAAAGATCAAGAAATTGAATAAAAGATGATCTTTCCCAGTTTGTGTATTGAATTGGTGTTAGATGTATTGGCTGGCCTTTGCTAAGTGTACTTTGTGGACATCTTATGTAATGTTTACTACCTGATTGTTGTTGATGTAACAACTGATATGTTAGTTGTATTATGTGAAAGCATTATTATTCTATAGGATGTCAAATATTATTTGCTTTCTGTTATTGTTGATTACTGTGGATAGTTCATAGAAGTTTTTGTAGCTTCATATAATTTATTTTGCATAAGACAATTATATTAATGATAGTTTTATGTTATGATTTTTTGAGGATGATTGGAAATATAGTAACCCTTTGATTCTGAAACCTTACTGGAAATTGTTCATTAATATGATAGGTCTGTGCAAAATGGATGCATAAATGATAGACATTAATAACTCGTGCATATATGTCTGATGTGTTCAGATCAATGGCTTCAGCCACAAAGAGCATAGTTGCCGAGCTAAACAAAGGTGAAAAGCTCAATGGCGATAACTATGAAATATGGCACATGAAAGTCCAATATGTGCTAGAAGAGCAAGAGGCACTAGAAGCTCTTAACCTGATCATGGTAGAACCTGAAGAAGGAAACACTACACAGCACAAGAGAGATAAGGAAGCATTTGCTGCATGGAAAAGAAAGAACTCTCTTGCTCGCATTACGTTGCTGAGCAGCATGGACAATGACGTCATGCGAGAGTTCAGGCGTTTTGAGAATGCCAAGGAAATGTGGGAAGTATTGGCAACAAGATTTGGTCATACTTCGGTGACTAGACTGAGGTAGCTCACTATTAGGTTTGACTCTTATAAGAAGCCTCATGGTCAGACCATAAAGCAACATCTTAGAAAGATGTCAAACATGATTAATGAGCTGAAAGATGCTGGCCATGTCCTCACTGATGAGCAGCAAGTGCAAGTAATGATTCGTTCCTTGTCTCAGAGTTGGGAGCATATGAAGGTGCACCTGACCCATAATGAAAATATTAAAACTTTTGAGGATGCAGTGCGTCATCTTGAGCTGGAAGAAGACTGCCTCTTAGTGGCTAAGCCGGAAGCTGAAATCTATCATGCTGGTTCTAGCTCACATGGAGCTTCGGGCTCTAAGCGCAAACGTCCTAACTGGTTTGATAAAGGGAAAGGTAAGGAAGCAGGTCCTTCAGGGAAGAAACCTAAGTTTAACCAACATGAAAGAGGAAAATGTCCTCGAATGAAGAAGCTTACAAGGGTGAAGTGTTACAATTGTGACAAGAAGGGTCACTATGCTCGCGACTATCGTGAGCCAAAGAAGGTATATACCCCTTGTACTTTTCAGAACTTTACTTTTGTGTCGAGTTCTGTATTCTTAACTGAGTCTAATCCTTTGTGGACTGTAGATTCAGGAGCGACATACCATGTAGCAAAGGATAGAGGATCCTTCGTGGAATTCCGATGAGTACCAACTAAAACTAAGTGGGTCTATGTGGGAAACAACTCCAAAGCTGAAGTAAAAGGAATTGGCACCTGCCAACTGAACATGCGTGGTAGACGCACTTTATTCTTACATGATATATATGCTTCGGAGATTCGTCGAAATTTAGTGTTTGTCTTAGTGTTGGTCAAGTTAGGTTTTAATATGAACTTTTATAATAGATGTGTGGATTTGTATTTTGATACAAACTACTATGGTTGTGGTTATTTTCTGGTTGGTTTCATTGTATTAGATATTGACTATGTTAATGCAAATGTTTATTATTCCCTTCTCACGTCTCCTAATTCATATGATAATTATGTGAATGTGTGGCATGCTAGACTTGGTCATATTGGCCAATAACGTATGAATAGACTAGCTAAAGAGGGCTTGTTGGGCAACATTGAAGAAGTCGATTTGCCCATATTTGAGTATTGCCTAGTAGGGAAAACGACAAGGAAACCATTTGGAAAAAGTAAAAGAGCTGAATTTCCTCTGCATTTAATTCATTCTGACGTTTGTGGTCCAATAAATGTGAGAGGAAGGTATGGGGCTGTTTATTTCATCACTTTTATTGATGATTATACTCGATTCAGATATGTTTATTTGATTTATCATAAATTTGAAGCATTAAGTTGTTTCAAAAGATGTATGAACTTGGTAGAAAATCAATTAGACAAGAAAATAAAAGTATTAAGATCCGATCAAGGTCAAGAATATTTATCTGATGAGTTCAGAAAATTATGTGATGAAAAAAGAATAGAAAGATAGTTGTTTATTCCATATACTCCTCAACAAAATAGTGTTGCGAAAAGAAGAAACAGAACCCTACTAGAAATGGTTAGGTCCATGATGGCGCATGCTAACTTACCTGTCACTTTTTGGAGTGATGCATTGTTAACTGCTGCCTATATACTTAATCGGGTGCCTTCCAAATCATTTACTTCCACTCCATATGAGTTATGGACAGGTAGAAAACCGGACTTAAGTTTTCTTAAGCCATGGGGTTGTGTTGCCTATACTTATGAGTCCTCTCACAAGTTTGGGAAATTGGGTCCCAGATGAAAGAATAGTATTTTCATAAGATACTTCGAACACTCGAAAGGGTATGTGTTCATAGGTGAGCAGGAAAGTGGGAGTATAACTGAATTTGAATCACGGGATGTCACATTCTTAGAGGATGAATTTCCTAAGAATGGCGAAATGGGGGAAGATTACTCCATATTCGAAATCTTGGATCAAGATAATGATATTAATAGAGTTCGTCCAAGTGGGAGTAATATGAGAAGTGATGAATTGAATTCAACTCATTCTTAATTGCAACCACATGATGAGATGACGTCATCATTATCTAATCCTAGTTGGAGCATAATAGGGAATGATGTGCAAAGTGTACAATCTCCCATACGGTGAACAAGTCAACAAAGTATTCCCCGTCGACGTTTTGACATTGAAAGGGAAACTTTTATGATTGCTTCACAAGATGAGGATGAGCCAATAAATATACTGTTAGGGAAATCCCTTATGATGTTTTGAAGATGACAAAATAAATCAAAGGCTACTAATATGTTTGATGGTTAAGTAATAGACCATGCAGATGATAGAGCATGTAAATGATATTATCAAAGTCTGAAGACGGCCAGAAGACTGAACGTAACATATGTCCAGAGTATATTTTGAAGATTTCCAGACTTCTGTGTCAAAGTCTGAAGACTGCCAGACTCAAGACTCAAAGTCTGAAGATTGCTAGACTCAAGACTCAAAGTCTCGAAGACTACCAGACTTTAGTGTCAAAGTCTGTTCTACATCGAAGTCCGTCAACTCGACTAATTCTAGACTGAACATGAATGATGAACCGAGAAGACGACTCTATGCTGAAGCTGAACCGAAGACGAGACTCTATGCTGAAGCTGAACCGAAGACGAGACTCTATGCTGAAGCCGAACCGGGAACTGAACCTTTACCTTAAAGCTAAATCTGTTCATAAGCAGAATATGTTCAGACTCAGATTGTAAAGTCTATCGCACTCAGACTCAGATTGTAAAGTCTCTTGCTCTCAGACTTTACATCCAGACTCGACAGATCGTAACTCAAGCCCAATCATATAACAGCTAGTGATCTGGTTTTGGATTCCACATCAAGATTGATTTGATTGATTCAATCTAATTGATTGACGATTGGATCTTGAAGACAAGAACTTACTATACGAAGAAGCTTTACTTATGGAAACCAAGATTTCGTTTGTATGGGCGATCGGAATCAATTTGGGATTTTACCTGTGTCACTCAACGGCTACCAAATCTTCTAGATACAGAGCTATCTAATGGGTATATTGGAAGACGATTCTCCGGGATAATGTCCAACGGGTAGTTTGGAAGTGGAGGAGTATTTAAGGAGATCATGGACCGATGAGCAAGTAAGAGACGGAGCGTAGAATTTATAATTCCAAAGTCTAAGCGACTTTCGATCATATACTTGTCTCTTGAGAGCTTAAACGTTTGTAATCGTGAGAGAAATACCAAAAGAGTGACTTAGTGAGATAGTGTGATCTACTACTAAGTGTTTGCACTCGAAGTTGTAATATCTTGTTAATTGCATAGTGGAATCCAGCCAAGAAGGCTGTTAGCATGGGAGAGTGGACGTAGGCTTAGATTAAGCCGAACCACTATAAATCTTGTGTTCTTATTCTCTTCCCTAACTCCTTTATTTTACTCGAAGTTTATTTTATTCCGCATATATTTGCCAAGGTTTATTTTATACACCTATTCACCCCCTCTAGGTGTTCATACTAGCACTCTCAATTGGTATCAGAGCCAAGTGCTCGGTTTATAAAAGTGTTTTTACTTTTGAGCTAAAGATTCTTTATGGCTAGTATCTTGGCACCAGGACTTATGGAGGGACAAAGCAACACAAGGCCACCATATTTCGATGGAAGAAAATACAAGCAGAATGGCCAGAAAAGAACAATAAAAGAAGATGATGAGCAAGGAAATCTATGCTTGATGACACATTCAGAATCTGAGTCTGATTCAGACTCAGAATCAAAGTCTGACTTTGACACTGACTCAAAATCAAAGTCTGACTCGGACACAGACTTAGAATCCAATGAGGAAATCGAGGAAATAAAGGAAAAGAAGAAGTTGGTAAGGAATGTTTTTGGGCACATAATTCT
Organism: Eucalyptus sideroxylon; assembly: GCA_014182405.2. NCBI lineage: Eukaryota > Viridiplantae > Streptophyta > Magnoliopsida > Myrtales > Myrtaceae > Eucalyptus > Eucalyptus sideroxylon. The sequence continues at coordinate 20,893,127 of CM024549.2, read as the reverse complement.
CATTATGCTTGAAATTTGATATATCATTGATTGATTCAGATTTTATAATGATCATATTTTGTTTTATTGAAGAAAGAATCGCATGATTTGTTTTTGTGATTCGAAATTTAATTTGATACGTGTGATCATTTTTGATATCATGCTTAAAGACAAAAGAATTTATTTGGTTTAATTTTATACTCTCATATTTAGTCATATTTTGCAAAGTGAAAATCTGTTTTACGTGATGATGCAAGATATTCTTAGATACTCAAGGAATTTTATTCACTCTGTTTTTATCGTACCATGACTAAGTGAGAATTCATTTTTTAAAATATCATTGTGCATAATATTCTTTCTTTGAATACTTTGTTACGATGAATTAAGAAAGAATATTTGATTATGGAGATTTTCTAACGTCAATGAAGGATCCAAATTGATGGATACCAAAAAGGGAAATGAGTTGATTGCAGGAAATTCTTTAAGGGAAGGATGATTGCGAATCTATGCAAATTTTGGTGCAATCAGAAAATATCTCCTGCGACAATTGTTTATGCAGGTTGAATTCGAGAAGAGCTTGATTGAAGAAAATAAATTTTTGCCTCGAATTTCAAAATGCAAGTGATCGTTGCGGATATTGTTGCTATAGAGGAAATATTGGAAAAATATTATGTTCAACGTGCACAAGCAACAATTATTTCTATTCGCAAATATTGTCATGATCACAGGGGAGAAATCAAATCCAAGAAAAAGGAAAGAATCGTGATCATCTCAAAAAGGCAAGAAATTGAGGGGGAGCTTTGATCAATTTTGGAAAAATCTTTTTGAATTGATCGTGATCTTATTATGGATGGAATGAAAGGTAAATGTGTCAGAATTTGTTCAAAAAATCAAGTTAGTGCATATTTTATTACGTTTTGTCATTAACAAATCTCTTATTGATATTATCATTTTATTATGACAAAAAAGGTACGTGAATTTCATGATGCATCTGTGATTTTTATTGGATATTTGCTGATATATATGATCGAAGTGAACTATATTGCATATCTTTAATATTCGACTTGTTTTATAAAAGCTTATCTTTTTGGAAATTATATGTCATTTTATATTCTCTACGTGAATCTATTGTTATCGCTTTTTGATTATGACAAAAAGGGGGAGAATATATGAATATGCATATGCGTTGATTGGTTGATATTATTGCATAATATTGAGCTGCGGTTATTTTTCTATATATTGGTATGCTCAATTTATTTTCTATCTTCTGATATCCTTTGATTTAAAAGTATGTTTACAAATCTACATATTCAGAGATTGTTTTGTCATCATCAAAAATGGGGAGATTGTTAGGGAAATCCCTTATGATGTTTTGAAGATGACAAAATAAATCAAAGGCTACTAATATGTTTGATGGTTAAGTAATAGACCATGCGGATGATAGAACATGTAAATGATATTATCAAAGTCAGAAGACGGCTAGAAGACTGAACGTAACATATGTCCAAAGTATATTTTGAAGATTTCCAAACTTCTATGTCAAAGTCTGAAGACTGCCAGACTCAAGAATCAAAGTCTGAAGACTGCTAGACTTTAGTGTCAAAGTCTGTTCTACATCAGAAGTCTGTCAATTCTGACTAATTCTAGACTAAACGTGAATGATGAACCAGAAGACAGACTCTATGCTGAAGCTGAACTGGGTACAGACCTTAAAGCTAAATATGTTCATAAGCAGAATATGTTCAGACTCAGATTGTAAAGTCTATCGCACTTAGACTCAGATTGTAAAGTCTATTGCTCTTAGACTTTACATCCAGACTCGACAGATCGTAACTCAAGCCCAATCATATAACGGCTAGTGATCTGGTTTGGATTCCACATCAAGATTGATTTGATTGATTCAATCTAATTGATTGACGATTGGATCTTGAAGACAAGAACTTTCTATACGAAGAAGCTTTACTTATGGAAACCAAGATTTCGTTTGTATGGGCGATCGAAATCAATTTGGGATTTTACCTTTGTCACTCAACGGCTACCAAATCTTCTAGATACAGAGCTATCCAATGGGTATATTGGAAGACGATTCTCCAGGATACTGTCCAACGGGTAGTTTGGAAGTGGAGGAGTATTTAAGGAGATCATGGACCGATGAGCAAGTAAGAGACGGAGCGTAGAATTTATAATTCCAAAGTCTGAGCGACTTTCGATCATATACTTGTCTCTTGAGAGCTTAAACGTCTGTAATCGTGAGAGAAATACCAAAAGAGTGACTTAGTGAGATAGTGTGATCTACTACTAAGTGTTTGCACTCGAAGTTGTAATATCTTGTTGATTGCATAGTGGAATCCAGCCAAGAAGGCTGTTAGTGTGGGAGAGTGGACATAGGCTTAGATTAAGCCGAACCACTATAAATCTTGTGTTCTTATTCTCTTCCCTAACTCCTTTATTTTACTCGAAGTTTATTTTATTCCGCATATATTTGCCAAGGTTTATTTTATACACCTATTCACCGCCTCTAGGTGTTCATACTAGCACTCTCATATACCTGAGGCTCTAAGTTGCCCTAGTAAGAAAAAATGGATTCATGCAATGGAAGAGGAAATTGAGTCAATGAAGTCAAACCAAGTTTGGGAACTGGTTGATCTTCGAAAGGGACGCAAAGCTATTGGGAACAAATGGGTTCTCAAAATAAAGTGAAAAGCTGATGGCTCGATAGAAAGACATAAGGCTCGCCTTGTGGCGAAGGGGTATAACCAACAGGAATGAATTGATTATGAGGAAACATTTTCTCCTGTAGTGTGATTTACCTTGATTCGCATTATTCTGGCAATAGTGGCTAGTATTGATCTTGAGTTACATTAAATGGATGTAAAGACTGCTTTCCTCAATGGAGAATTAGAGAAAGAAATATATATATGGAACAATCTACTGGTTTCATAATGAAAGGCCGAGAAGAAAAGGTATGTCGACTTTTGAGGTCGATATATGGCCTTAAGCAGTTATCAAGACAATGGTATATACGTTTTCATAATGCCATAATGTCATATGACTTTATAATGATAGATGAGGATCATTGTGTATATATCAAAAGATCGAAGGATCAATTTGTGATCATATCATTATATGTTGATGATATACTAATTGCTGGAAGCAATAGAGAGTTTGTAAATGCTGTGAAGAGTTGGTTATCTTCCAACTTTGAGATGAAGAATATGGGTGAGGCTGCATACATTCTTGGAGTTAAGATTTCAAGAGATCGTTATCTCTTTCGTAAGAAACATATATAAATAAGGTTCTTGAACGATTTTGTATGCAAGATTGTAAACCCATAGACACTCATATTACAAAAGATGAAGAATTGAGCCATAGACTATGTCCAAGGACTCCACAAGAGAAGGAACAAACGAAACATGTTCCTTATGCTAGTGCTGTTGGGAGCTTGATGTACGCTATGATGTATACAAGACCTAACATATGTTTTGCAGTTGAAATGGTGAGTAGATACAAATCCAACCCAGGTCAAGCACATTGGAAGGCCGTTAAGAGAATACTGAGGTATCTAAAGGGAACTGCTGATTACAAGTTGAATTACCAAGGAAATGATCTGCGACTTGAAGGCTATTCAGATGTTGATTGTGGAGGAGATTTAGATGAAAGAAAATCTACCTCTGGATTTGCTTTCTTACTGAACAATGGCGCCATATCATGGAGCAGTAAGAAGCAAACGTATATAGCCTTGTCCACGATGAAAGCTGAGTTCGTGGCATTATCAGCAATGATACAAGAAGGAGTTTGGCTTAAGAGATTTTTGGATCATTTAGGTGTTATTGAGAAAGCTGCAAATCCATTATTGGTTAACTGTGATAGCCAAGCAGCTATAGCGTACACCAAAGATCCAAAATATCATGGCAAGAACAAACATATAGATACCAAGTATAAGTTTGTCAAAGATATGGTTGCACGAAAGGATGTGAACTTACAGTACATATCTACGCATATAATGGTAGCAGATCCTATGACAAAGCCAATACCTAGAGATGTGTTTTGTGGTCATGTAAAATCTCTAGGATTGCGTAGAGTCTGATGTACTGGATATTGTAATTTTCCTGAGTTGTTCACATCAATGAACTTGTGTTTTTTCATTGTTAATGCCTATGAATCTCTGTTTGATCTTTATGCATCTTAATGCTCAGTGCATTACTTTAAGTTGAGAAAGTATGTCGGACAAATATAAGATTAGCCCACTCACACGGGTAATCGCCTCTATTTACTGTGTGATAAATATAGATGAGACTGTTTTTAAGCTTATTATCTAGGTGATAATCGAGAGCTCAAGTTTAAAATACGTATATCGCCTTAACTGAGTGTTAAGATGATGACATAATATTTACTATGTTCGAAAGTAAAATAACCCACATATTTTACTTTATTTGTTTATGATGCCAGATGTGAGTTCTGATGAATTTTGTGAATGAGTAGATACGTGAACTCAAGTTAGACATTGGGTATGTATGAACTATCATATGTACGGTATTGAAGGTGTAGACATACGCTCCATGGGAAAGGAGTTAATACCGTAATACATATTTCATACAACGTATGCATGAGACGACCAATAAGAGTGGTAAAAGTTTGATTTCAACTTTTATGCTGTGTGAAACTCTTGAGGAAAAGAGTTCCTCAATTTTAGTGCCCTCATGACTTTTACTTATTCTCAAGATTTCTATTTAGCGTTTGCTATCTTAGGATGTTGCCAATGGTCATGAGTTGATTCGATCTAATGGGACATTTCTAGAAAAGCAAGTTGAACTGAAATTGAGAGTTTGAAAGAAAGAGGAATATCGAATTTGGAGAATCACATTATGGTTTTGTATTCACTGGTTGACCAATTATGACTGTCTTTGGGATAATCATAATTGTGAATACAATATATAAATGTGATCAAGAGAGATATAAATGTGATCGATCGATCTAGGGTACTGCATACTAAATCTACTCAGAGTGTGATGCTTATTATGAGTTGTTATATATTCCTAACAGATGTATAGCAACGGGCTCTCAAAGTATGCTGGTCGCACGAATTATTCACCGGTATGAATGCTGAAGAGAGGTAAAGAGAATCATTTTCGGCCCACCATGTGCGAGTGAGAGATGATGGTTTTATTAATGTGATAGGCCTAAGTTGGCCCGTCCGCCCATGTTGGGCCTAAAAGCCCGGCTCACAAGATTAGAGCCCATGGATGGAGGGATATGATAAAGGGGCACGTTTCTTTTTGGAGGGGACGTATATAAGGGGAGATAAAGAGGGAGGAACGCACCTTTTGGCATATTACGTACGTTTCCTCCCCCTCTCTCCCTTGAAACACCTCCAAAAGAAAAACAAACACAAAAGGCGACGCTCTCTTCCCTTCAAGGCAAAATTCGCGTTATCGGATTGAACAGGACCAGTTTCTCTTCCTCATATCAGTGTTGGTGTTTAATCTGTGGCTAACAAGGTACGCTCGATTCCGTGGTGTGCTTTAAGATCGGTGATACATGTTTTTTCCCGAGCTCGTCTTCCGCATAAGTTTAGGGGTTTGATTTAGTGTCAAATTCGATTTTTGGGAATCAGACAATCCCAACACGATCAATGTTTCCCTAAATTTGTAGCTTGTGGGACTTGTGATTCAATTGGGTCCTATTGATTTTTGGTGGGTTTTTCACATGGTGCGATCTCTATAGGTGAGTGATCATTAGGGCTCGGAACCTACACACTGCCGCTAATTTCATCCCTCAAGTCGTTTTGCGGTTGGAGGTTCTGCTACAACAACGAGGTTCGTGTGATTCTTCGACCATATTGCTGCTCCGTTTGACGATACTATCGACTCTTGCTGTTGCGTGTGCTACCTCCCAACAACAAGCTACTACTGGACCACCATTGCAATGCTACTATCTAAATTAGGGACTATTGAAGCAATCATCCAGAGAATTTATTGAATCCTGTCATTCGGGAGAGGAGTTACAGCACTTTGGACTATAAGAAAATTGTGACGATCTCAAAAAAGTTAAGACATCCTTTAGAAAAAGGTATTTCCCTTCCTTTACATAAGAGGAGCCAAGCAAAATCCAAAAAAGAAGTCTCTTGATGCATTAATAAGAAGACTGAAGGATGTCAATAGATTCATACATGACTTCACTTGTGATATTTCCTTATTCTGAATTGTCTCTATCGATTGCATTCTATTTACTTTGTAGAAAATTATTTCTATTATTATTAGTGGTAAAGGTCATTCAGGTTTTTCTGTTTCTTGTATCGATAGTTTCATAAGTTCTTTTTGGCTTTATAATTGTCTCACTTGCATGGGCATTGAGTTGTATCAATTCTTTTAATTATAATAGCATCTTTCAATCGTGTACTGCTAGCATCCTTAGGAGAACTGATGCTACTCTTGATAAATCATTTGTGAGTTGATGCAACACCGTTCTTTCAGCATAGACCATTATTGAACCTTTAAATATGGTTATAACTCTTAAATGTTATTGATTATCAGCTTATTCATTGGCTCTCTCAACCACCGTACTGATTAAGAGAAGAAATTCTCCCCTCCCTTAGTACTTGTGATCTCTTCCCTGTGTCGGGATTGATTAGTCTTTTTTTATGTTGTTTTCTTTATGATGATCCTCTTATTTTGCACGATATAATCTTTTTGCTTTTGCTTGCATGACCTTAATCATGGACTTCCATGTATTATGAAGCATGGTATGCTGGATTCATCTATAGTAGCATATGCTGGCTAAACCCCCATTATCTCATAGAGCATTATGAGGTAGGAAATATACAGTAATATGTTTGTAGAACTAGCAAGTTAGGGATAAATAACTGAGGTGGGTTCTGTTGAGAGCTATGCAACCATAAACTTCTGGTTCTTCACAATATAGGACAAGTTTGTTTATACAAATATACGGTATCATTTACTGATATGAGTGGATAGATTTAGTTATAATCAACAAGCCCTTGAAGGGAAAAAAAGAATCCCAAGCCACTAGCTGATCACTAATCAACTCTAAAAAGACAAATGTGCACCACATAAAAAATAGTAAAAGAGGAAAGGAAAACCGTGGGCATTGAGGTCAACTCCCCTTATGCACCAAAGGGTTTATTATTGTTGCACTCATTTCCGTTTTTTAACAACCACTGGGATTCGCCCCAGTGGCCACCCTTCCAACATAGAAGGGGGAGGTGAGGAGTTCAAATCCCCACCTTCTCAGGGGGGGATCGGGTGAGGACGCGTAAGTTTCGGAAGTGAGTTTCGACTCCCTCGCTCTGCAAGAGGCAAGACAAAAGTCTGAGAGTGAGTGTAGAGTAGGAATAGAGTAGGACTGACAAAAAAAAAATCCATTTTTTAACTTAAAATGAAAAAAAGAAAAGAAAAAGAACTTGTTGGAATTTGGAATTGACCTTGAAAGTTGTGACGGGATAAATTTTGGGTTTTTGGTTCTGACGGATAGGTTTCAGATTCCAAGAAATGAGGAACCTATGAGGAATCGGAACTGCTCATCCCTAATAATACCATTCAACCAAAAGCAAAAGCCCCAACTGGCCAGCCAGCCAGCCAAAGAAGCTGCGATGAATCGATTCAGCTTTCCCGTTTGCATCAATGGTACCTTCTCATAACTCACAAGGCCAAAGTGAAAAGAGAAAAGAGAGGCCACGGTGAGTGACCATAATTAATAAGTTTCATTTTAAAAAATTATTAACTATGAAATATGAAATTCTTTTAAAATTTACATCTATTAAAAATGTAAATACATTTAAACATAATGTGAAATTCGAAATAGCCCATTGTCTATCTACAAATTATATCACTTTTTTATAAACATTAATATCACAAAAATTCTAAACTAATTTATTTACAATAAAATTATCTTAAATTAATCATTAAAAAAGTATATATATTTAAATATAATCGAAAAACCATCTATCTACAAGCTCCATCACTTTTTATGAATCACGATTACGTTCTTTGGGTGAAAATAAATGTGGATGGGCAATTACATAGGTTGCGCATGACAAAATTTTCTGAAACAGAAATTGATTTTTGGCCAGAAATCAATTTCTTAATTTCTATTCCCCGGACAAGTTTCTGAGTAAAGAAATCCGTTTGATAACGACTCAAAATTTCTATTTCTGAAACAGATATTCGTTTGATAATAGAACAAAATTTCTATTTCTAGGAATAGAAATTGATTAGATAACAATATAGGAAATCCTCAAATACAAAATAATAGTCAAAATAATACAAATACATTACAAAAGTTGAAAATACAATTTCATGGAATTTCCGGTATATTATTATCCCTTACCATTTTATTAACAATTGTTTTCCTAAGCGTATTTATTTGGTTTCCCTCCTCGGTCATTGTATCGTTTGCAAGCTCATCCTGCGTAGATTCAGACAAGTATTGCGGAAGCATGAATATGGGTGCCATCAATGGCGCTTATACAGCCTTATCATTTTATCAAAATCTAGTATTATACAAGATTATCAACAAAATAAAATTAATGATGTAAATGAATATATAAAAATTCTACCTTAAAGTAACGTTTATGGTTAGCAACCAATTGGGGGAATGTTGGTTTATTTTGATTCTCGAATTGAATCAGTCCAGTTGCTCATCCCTAATTTCTTTATTATTGCTCAATGAACCTTTAATGGCCCTTGCATAAAAAAGAGAGAGATTCTCTTGAATCTCTTACCTTCGAATTAAAATTCAAGATTGTGTAATAATCTAATTAAATTTTTAATCCATAAAAAAATAAGGTTAAATTTCTAGGCATGTTTTTTTATTCATCTATTACATAAGAACTTTTTCTTCAACTGGTCATGTGCGTGCCTTTTCTAGGAGGAAAGAGCCCCATTGTTTTTAAGTAAAATTTTAAGAACTTTGGTCGTTTTTTAAAATTGGGGAACCATTCGATTGCCTTTCATCCTAAAGAGGAAGTTACAAAAAAAAAATGCAAAAAAAAAAAAAAAAACATGAGCAAAATAAGAAAAAGAAAATTAGCAATAATTTGTGAAGTTGTGGTTATGAGTGAATTAAGTTAGCAAGAAAGCGCAAGGTTCTTTTATATGGTTTGTTTTAATTTCTGATTTCTATTTTAGAAACTGAGAAGTTAAAAATTTTAGTTTCTGATTTTTTCAATTTCTCTATTTCTGTAATAGAAATCTGTTTCAGAAATAGAGAAATCAAATTGCGTTACCAAACAGATTTCTGTTCCAAACCTGTTCCAGAGAATAGAGAAACAGAGAAATCAAGAAACAAAAATTTTGTCATGCGCGCCCATAGTCAATGTACTATGGAAATTTCCAAATTTGCAGTGCAAGAGGTAGAGAATCCTTCAGTTTTGACAAGATTTTGGCGTTGGCCCACTGCTCTATGCACAGAAAGAGAGAGAGAGAGAGAGAGAGAGAGAGAGAGAGAGAGAGAGGGAGGGAGCGTGTGATGTGATTTTTGTGCGTATAGGTCTCCATTCCTCGTGATATCTTCATTGGAAATAGATATTTTCCCCCTTTTTATTCCTTATGATTTTAAATTTCTATGGAATACTGGAGGATCGGCCAAGTTAATTGGGAGAAGAGACGATCGGACCAGACCCTTTTCTTTCCTAAAACCAATTTAATTCAAGTATTTTTAAAATGAAAATTCTAGCAAAGTTTCTTCAATGCTAAAATAATAATAATAAATTTGATGGATAGACTTTTCCATTAATTATTGTGGAAAATGGATGAGTTTTAGCATTGACTTTTAATAAAAGGGAAAATTATCACAAAAAATCTTAACCTTTATTTTGTGATAATTTTATTCATAATTTTTTTTGTGACACAAAAACCTTTAAATTTGTACTCATACTATACATTTTTCCCAAATTTTTTTTTGACATCGAAAATCCCAAATTTATATCCATATAGTACATTTACCTCAACTTCTTTGATTGATGGGCAATTTTTTTCTTAGAAAAATCTTTTTCTTTCCTTTAATTGTTTTTTTTATTTCTCTTTTTTTTTCTTCTTCTCTTTTCTCTCGGGTGAGTGCAGCCCTCGTCAAGTTCCCTCCGCCGACCATGGCATAGGAAAGAGAGAAAAAGGAAAAAAAAAAAAAAAGAAGAGAAAAAGACAGGAAAATGAAAGAAAAAGAGAAAAAAATTTAAACTGAAAGACTAAAATACCCTTCAGCCAAAGAGTTCAGATAAATGTGTTACATTAGCATAAATTTAGAATTTTTGATATCACAAAGAAAAGTTTAGGCTAAATGTGTCAATTAATAAAATTTATGACTTTTTGTGTCATGAAAAATGTTTGAAGTAAATGTGTCACGTATGTATAAGTTTAAGATTTTTTATGGACAAAATTTGAGATTTTTTGTTGTATTTTTCCTTAATAAAAACATAGGAATGACAAGACTCCTAGGGATCGGAAATCATTGGATTTATATATCGCACATGAGTTTTGGATTTGGTTCACCTGTTTTTTAATAAATCTTTCAAATAGGGTCGTCATTCCAATAATTTATCAAATTAGGTGAACGTAATAAACGCACCTTCGTAGAACTCGATAGCAGAATTACATATTCAAATAGGACGGAGTGGTTCAAGAACAAGAAGAAAACATTTTTAGCAAATAAATTAGTTAAAAAGATAGGTCTTTCACATCAACGTGCTCTTTTGCGCTATTTTTTCCAACATAAAAGTAGGTCTTGAATGATATTTCAATATGAAATTAAATTGGGAAGCGACATGAATATTTTGGTAAGAAATTTAATTTGAAGCAAAAGCTATAAACTCCTGACCAAATATAGAAAAGGCGAGAGTTTAATTTTCTCTTGTCAATGCACTATTATGTGATGGAACGCATCGGGAATATAATCATCATAAACACATTGCATAGTTATTTTACTTTGACATTTATTCGTTGAATTGACTTGTCTTGATTTATATATTTTGTCTACATTTCTAGACCCAAAATTTTTTATATATTTTGTTTGCTATTTCATCTTAGAGGAATGATATTTCCACAACTAAAAAGTACAACTCTTCCCCAAATTTTTCAAATTTTACCTTTTGATTGGACCGGTTTACTTGTCAAAAGTCATACAAAATTTTCCATGAAGTATTTTTAAGATTGTCTCTCTACTTCATCAAAATAATCATTTCATAGCTCTTTAAAATTCTCCAGGGTCAAGGTTCATTTGTGTGATAAGCAATAAAAGCATTTAGGTATCTTTATTATTAAATTCAAACATGGAGTCGATTTGCTTAGTTAAGCTTAATTTTTACTTCATTTGTAAATTTGCATTATCTAAAAAGAGTATGTCTAATCCAAAAATTAACTATCCCCAACCAGATTTATGGTATCGCCTTCTTCTTGCAACTGTATTGGCCGAAACTCCTCATTTCTATATCCCTCGTCACAAAATGATTGAAAAATTAAGAGACATTAAATCGACGTAACAAATTGAACTGGTTTTGTTAATCCCTATGATCTTGAAGAGTTACTTATCAAGCCAATCGCATATTTAATTACAAAATGTTTCTTAAAAATTGTCGTTTATCATTTATCAAGCATATTAATTCAACGCAATGTGTCAGTCTTTGCATGACTTAGATTAATTTATAGGTAACAACAATATAAATAATATCTAGAGAAATTATTCGCCCATCGTTGATTTTTGCAACAAAATTTTGTTGTCTTACATGTACGGTCAAACCATGAAATTGGAAGTTAACAACATAGAAACGAAAAGTTAAGGGATACAAAGTTTAAAAAGTACAGAACCACTATTAATTAGGTCCTGAGCTCGCCATGTGTGGACCGTCCAAAAAATTATAAGTTTTGTTTCCATGGTTATCCCCAATTTTCTATCATCATATACCTAATTTCTATATTCTTGAATTCCATACATCTTTTGAAATTTCACTAGTAGTGAAGAGTCTAAAAACAACATTTTATTTAATCCTCTTAAAAAATGCAATATTTGGAAATTTTAACTCTTAACCATCAATGGGTTTGGTTTTGTAGTGACATTTGGAATTATAAGATAGGCCACAGTAGCTTGATTATATCAAAGCGAACATTGTTCTAAATCTCTTGCAATCACTGATAATTTTTCGATCTTATGACTCGTAAAATAATGTCATTGCGATTACACAAAAAAGAAATGAATTATGACATGTCTACTCAAATTACTTGGTAAAGCAAAATTTTAAGCGTAACGTGGCCGACGGAACCTCAGGAAATAAAAAAATAGAACTTGAGATATCGAAAATAACACACTTTCCCTGTGGTTTACATTTAAAGTGTCATAGGCATGACGAAAAAGCATTAAATTGTGCAGTTAGGAATAACATACATTAGCCAAAAAGACTATCATACCATCACCTCTTCTTTTCTTCATTCATTATTATTTTAAAGTTGAAAAATTACCAAAACGATCATAAATCTATTATAATTTTTCTAGTTAAGTCTCAGACCTTTTTTTTTTTTTTTTTTTGTTAATTCAATCATAAACCTTTTGTGATTATGTTAATCCAATCTATCTAGCCAAATCTAGTTGGTTGGCAATGACCTAAATGCCGTTTGGTTGACATCAATGTGACAAATTTTAATAATATTTTTTCGAATTTTATATTATTCTTATTTTTCCATTTTCTCTCTCTCTTTTTTTCTTCTTCTTCGCACATGGTACAATCAACGGCACCTCACTAGCCATTGGTGAGGCCTCGCCACCTATGAAGCACGAACAGGCCGTCGGAGCTTTTGTGTCGAGTCCAACACGTGTCAACGTGTCTGACACACTGGGACACGCGGTTAACACGTGTCAGATTTTTCAACACGTGGTTAACTTTTCTCGATACATTTTGATACACGTGTCCGAGAGAAGATGGTTAAAGAAGACAATAGAGGGTGGAGACAAAGGCGAGGGAGCGGAGGCGATGCCGTGACGGTGAGGGAGGGCCAGAGAAAGAGCAGAGACCAAGGCGATCGTGCGATTATGAGGCTGTGATGGAGGGTTGGCAGCAAGGCTGAGGGTGTAGTTGCGAGGAGGAAGGGCGGGAGGTGGGGTGGTGAGGCGATCAAAAGAGAGCATAAAGGATCGTGTGAGAAGGAGGAGGAGGAGGTCATGGTTAACGGGTGATGGGGGAGGGGGAAGAAGGGGAAAGAACTGAAGGCAGAGGGGAGGGAGGTGGCACGAGGGGGGTGGGAGGAGAAACAACGGGCGATGGATGGGAGGGGTGGAAGAAAGGGGAAGAAATGAGGCGGGTGTTTGGGGGTAGGGGTGGCGTGGGGGTGAGGGTGAGGGGGCGAGAAAAACAACAGGTTATGGGAGGCCAAGGGGTGGGGGTGGGGGGTGGCGTGAGGGGGAGTGGGGAAGAGAGACGAGGGAAATGATAGGTTGGGGGCGAGGAGGAACAAAATCAAGGGCTGGCGTAGGGTGTTAGAGAAAATCCAGAGAAATGACACGTCATTGGAGGGAGGAAGAAGGAAAAGAAACTGAGGGGAGAGGGGGTGTTTGAGGTGGCGTGGGAGAGAGAGAAATGAGGGAGGGAAATAAATTTTTGGGATGAGGTGGGAGAGAACATGCAGGGAAATGACAGGTCATTAGGGGGAGAAAGGAGGAAAAGATACTTAGGGGGGAAGGGGGTGTTCGAGGTGGCGTGGGAGAGAGAGAAATGAAGGAGGGAAATAAATTTTGGGAAATGAGGGTTTGAGAAAAAAAAAAAATAAAGGAGGAAAATAATTTTTGGATGGTGATGTTACATTTGTTAAAAAAATAAACAAATTAGTTAAAAATAATTTTCAAAAATAAAAATATTAGAAGTTAAATAATGATAAATTTTAATTATTATAGAAGATCATAGATTTTTTCAAATAAGTTGATTATAATATTTTGTTAATCATTAGTTTCATTTATAAATTTTGTTAAAATTAGAAATATTTTCCCAAATATGGTATGCATTAACTATTAATATGTCTTTCAAATTTCCTATAAATAGATTTATTAATATTATTAGTGTAAATTCATTGTAAGCTATTTATTTATGAATTTGAATTAAATTAATTAAAAATAAAAATATTAATTTAATATATAATATGTCATAACGTGTCAGAATTCTCTATTTTTGAGAAATGATGTGTCGGCGTGTCGTGTCGCATGTCCGTGTTGCTTGTCAGTGCTACTTAGCTTGCCACTACGGGCGAGCTCGCCCTCGTCATCGCTGAGTGAGGTTGAGGTCACTTAGCCATGGTGAGGCTTGTCGTCGTGATGTTGGGCAAGCTCACCCTTGCCTAGCGACAGTGAGGCCGCACTAGACCAATTCATTGGGTGTGCCCTTTGGCCAGTTTGATGAGGGCATGATTGGCAATAGGCTAGAAGAAGTAAAAAGATAAAAGAGGAAAAGTAAAAAATAAAAAAATGTTGGAAAAATATATTATTAAAAAATTTGCCTTGTTAGCACCAATCAATATACTGAATTGGTACAATTGCAAAAGATTTGTAAATGAATTGCAAAAAAAAATAATAATAAGACTGAATTAGAAAAATTGTAATAGATTTAGGATTATTTTAATAATTTTCTCATTTTAAAGCATTCGAGACAATGGTGAAAGCAAAAAATACAAGAGAAGACACGAGTGTCCACGGAAAAGTAATATACGTTTTGCGGCGCATGCGATTGATCCAAAAAAATTCAAACATTGACAAGTATATTCTTTTAAGTTTGAATAATATTTAAATTTTGGCAAAAATTAAATAAGCACTCTTTACTTGTTAAAGTATTAACAAACAAGTATTAATAAACAAATAGACCCTGAAGTTAGTAAATAATAGTATAACCTTAAAAGGTGTCCTTATTTTGTAGACATCGTTACCATTCGCTTTTTTTTCTTAACCTCAAAATATATCTCATTTTGAACAAAGGAAACAGAAATGAAAAGATCACTATGTTTTAAGGGCAACACTCATTATTATATCAATAGCATTTCTAGTACAAATAATTTAATAATAATTCAGCAATACGGAATTCGACACTTTCCTAATCCCAACACCCACTAAAAAATGCTCTGTATCTGATAAGTGCAAAGCCAAGCCTCACTCATCCAATTCCTCTTTCTCGCACTTACAACCAATTCACATTCCAATGGTCATTTGTTAAGATGAAAAGAGGCAACATAAAGCCTAAAAAATTATATTAAGAGTTAATATTACTAAAAATATTAAACTAGTACGATAAATGAGTTGACGGTGATGAGGGGAAGCTTCTTAGTTTTCACACGCAAGATGATAAATATCAAGAGTCTTTTTATGAGAAGTTGAAGAGCTACAGGCACTCAAGTCTATGCGGATTGTCATTCTCAATGACAATGGTTAACCATGTCGGTCAAGTAGCAATTATCAAGCATCGTGCTATGACAAGCTTGCGCTGTAGAGGACGGCATGATTGGTTCATGGACGCGCAGACTAAAGATTAGGTTTCAACTCGATCGTATCATCTTACCTGTCAGTTTAGACGTCATACATGCATGTGAACGCTAAGATTAAAAAAAGATACGGAGAGATCTCTCTATTTGCAGAAGGAAGATGAAGCACCCCAGAGGCCTGTGACATGGCCCACAGACGAAGCATGATCCAAGACCGTTTGGATGGGGCTGTGTCACGAACGAGGGCCACCTCACAAGCAACCCATGACCGATCCATGAACGACCCATGATCAACGCACAATCAGTCCATTGTGATATCCGGATTTCGCTGGACCTCGAGTATGTAACAGATTGTGACGGGTCGATGGAAGTATCGTCAGACTGCGTCATTGGCACCACCATTTGCGGTTGCTATTTCATTGTCACCATTGCCAGATCGAGACGTCACGTGACGCGATGATCTTAGGATATACCCTCATAGTCGCACCTTTGCTGCGTCAAGATAATCCGATCATTGCATAATTTATCGTTTCGTCAGAAGTTTCCTTACGTGACGCCACTTGCGAGACCGATCCCTTCCACAGTTGTACCACTTTAGTCGAACCCCTACGCGAGACATCTTTGACCACCAAGCCGCCGCCCCGAGTTGTTCCTCCTCCCTGCGGAAATGGAGATTGCCGACCCTAAATTCCCATGCAGCCGCCATGCACGTTCCTCTCCTTTTCGTGGGTCAACATTTGGAGGGGAGTTGACCGGTGAGCCACGTAATCTCCTTCTCGGTGGCCGGGAACACAAGGCGGACAGCTGCTGGAAGAGCAGCCGTCGAGGCCCCATGTGGCCAAAGAGAGGCCACGTTTCTTCCACCCGTCCCTGCCTCCTTCTGCCACCGGTGTCTGCGTTTATTGACTAGGGAAGTCAACGTGCGAAGCCTTCGAAGAAGAACGGAACAGCAAGCAGAGCGAGAGAGAGAGAGAAGAAGAGGATCGACCCCTTCGCCGCCGCTGGCCGTCCGCTCTGCGCTCTCACACATTGCCGGTTGCGCCTTCGTCCACCGCTAAGCCGATTCAACCACCTCAGCCGTGCTCATAGCCACCCACACCAGCTGCGTTGCATCCGCCGTTGCGTCATTCCGCAACCCACCTTAACTGTAGCTCGTAGTTTGCGATTAGGTCGCCATGTGGGACATCATTCCGGATGCCTGTGGGACATCATTGACATGGTGAGCCCCGGAGGTTTCTCGTGATGCTAGGTGAGATGTGAGATGCGAGATGCCTGAAGGTGTAACATAACACGTTCTGGATGTTTGGTGACTGAAATATGGAACCGGAGGCCTTCATGATGCTAGATTAGGTACAATATGCCTGGAGGAACGCAAACAAGTGATCTATGAAGTCCGGTCGGCAAGAGCAAAAGGGACACACTGCAGCCGTAATTCTACCATAAGAAAGATGCAAAACCTGAGTCGGAAGCTGGTTACGGGTGATGAGCCACAAGTGCATTTGATAACGAGCAGGCAAAGAGGAACTCCATATGAAGGAGGACCAAGACACCACACAACCCCTAGGGCGAATTAGGTCCCAAGCAAATGCAGTAGAGAACCTACAGGAAGGGTGTCGAAGCCGTTGAAAGCGATCTTATTCTTGACTAAGCACCGGGAGAGATTCTCCCCAATTCGCCATATTAGTGAGGACATACCATCCCACAGGAGTAGCAAGGCCATTAGCAATCGAAGCCAGCTGCGAAATACCCGACCGGTAAATTTCCCGATTAGAAAAAAATCTGTAAAAAGGACCATTTGGATGCCAAGGATCGAACCAAAGGAGACCGAGCACCCATTCCCTACAATCTACCTGAAGTGTTGCTATAAATTCTCACGGAGGTCCAAAAAAAATTTCCAAGCCCAAGAGCATTGCGCAGGATGTGGGATAATCCAGAAATTCTTCCGTTTAAAAAGGTGGAATGAATCCACTTGCACCATAAAGACTCCTTATCAGAAAAGAGTAGCCAAATGTGCTTGAGCATGGAAGCTATATTACTTTCTCGCAAAGTACGAATACCAATGCCGCCCTCCTTTTTAGGTAAACAAATATCATTCCAAGACACCTTAGCACCACCCGATCCCAAAACCGAACCCTCCAAAGGAATTGTCAGAGTAATTGTTCAATGCGATTAAGGACCGAGCATGGTAGAAAAATACATTAGCCCAAAAGAATTGGATGGAATGGAGCACTGACCTAATGAGTTGCAAGTGTCCCACAAAAGATAGGAAACGATGAGTCCACGATTAAAATCTAGCAGTAATTGCATTTACCAATGAGACACAATTTGCCTTCCTCAATTTGGAAGAAATAACAGGCACTCCAAGATACCGAAAAGGCAGAGAGCCCAATTGGTAGCCCAACTTGTTCAGGATATTATCACGAATTGTGGAAGAGCCCCCAAATAAGAAAACTTCACTCTTTCTTAGGTTTGGAGTAAGACCACTCCAACTGGAAAACTTGTCTATCCCTACTTTGTAAAGATCAATAGAAGCCAAGTTAGCTTCTACGAAGAGTAGCATGTCATCTGCAAAGAATAGATGAGATAGCCTAGAGGACTTGCAACGCTAGAAGAACCCAAAGGCTGGTTGATAGGTTTGAATATCCAATAAGCTCGTTAAAATTTCCATAACAAGAGTGAAGATGTATGGAGACATTGGGTCTCCTTGCTGAATGCCCCTGCCACTCAAAAAGAACCCATGGAGTTCCCCATTCAAAGAGATGAAAAATTTGGGGGAACGGATGCATACCATAATACGGGCAATGAACTCTGAGGGGAAGTCAAAAGCTTCCAAGGCTAATTCAATGAAATCCCAGTCGACCATATCATAGGCTTTTCGAAAATCAACCTTAATAACACACTTTGGCTGGTAAGGATCATGATGGAAATCACAAAATAGCTCATGGGCTAGCAAAATGTTGCCACTAATATGTGTGCCTTTACCAAAAGCATTTTGGGGCAAACTAATAATAGAGGGCAACACATGAGAAAGCCGATTGGCTATTAATTTAGTAATGCATTTGTATATAGTGTTGCAATAAGCTATAGGCCGAAAGTAATTGACATTTGAAGCATTAGGGATCTTGGAACCCAATACCAAATTTGTAGTATTTATCTCCCGCAACAGCTTGCTAGTCACGAAGAAATCTTTAACCACCAAAATTACTGAAGAACCAACAATCCCCCAGGAGTGTTTAAAGAACTCTACACTAAAGCCATCCGCACCAGGGGCTTTGCCCACTGCAAGCGAGAATAAGGTATCTCAAATCTCCAAATTAGAAATAGGGCTGGAGAGAAAACGCACCTGATCTTCATCTAGTGTCTGTCTCAGAATCGCCCGGATCTCCTCCATGGTAGGTCGACCAAAGGGAGAAGAGGTCGCTAGTAAATCACGAAAATGCGAGACAAACAAGCGCTACACTTCAGTAGGGTCAGAAGTGATATTATCACCGTCAGACAATGAGATAACCATGTTCCGAAGGTGTCTTATGTTTACCGAGTGATAAAAAATTTGGTGTTGAGATCACCTTCTTTTAGCCATCGCACCCTTGACTTTTGTCTGTAGAAGGATTCTTCTTGGAGGCGCAATTCAAAGAAAGTCTGGAATTGTATCTTTTCATTTTCAGAAGTTGTAGATTAAGGGGATCACTTTGCAGAGCATCTTGGGTGTTGCTTAATGCACGCCTTGCCTCAGCTATTCTAGAAGATAGGTCCGAAAATGACTCTTTGTTGAGCTATTTTAACATGTACTTAAGTAGTCGCAACTTACAGCAGAGAATGTACATTAGTATCCCACTAAAGGGTGAGTCCCAGACTTGGGAAACCAAACTGAAGAAATCCGGGTGGGTAGTCTAGAAGTTAAAAAACGTAAAAGGCTTGCAAGTCTTAGGAGTAGACATAATTTTAACAACCATCGGCGAGTGATCCAAAATACCAGGGGCCCAAAATGAAGCTTCAGAGAAAGAGAACTCAACATTCTACCAAGAATTCACAAGGACTCTATTAATTTTCCCTTTTGCTTTCATAGTTGTTTGGGTAAAAAGTAAGAATATATTGAGCTTTGGACAAATATACAAAAATCCGGCGCCAAAAACTTACACTCTAACTGCAACAACAGAAAGAGTGAAAGGGAGCCAAACTAAAAGCCAAAAGGTAGCAACAAGACAAAGCAAACATAGCCCAAGGCCAGCAAACAAGCCGCACTACAAACAACTCAACAAACCTCAACTAACATTTAGTAAGACAAAGAACGGAGAGCCAACGTAGTGGCAGGCTAAAGGAGGAGAAGAGCAAAACACACTACGCCTAAGGAGAAGTGGCCGTGCGATCCATCAAGTTATCATGAATCATCAGAGCAATGGGCAAAGCCCATGTCGACCTTTTATCTAATAAATGCACCCCTTCCAAAAGTCGATTCATGATAACTTGACAGATCGCACGGCCATCGTGCTAGCGACGCATCATTCAAATTTTTGCCTTATCAACTTTTAATGATAGGATAGTGGCCTACTATGGTGGTGACGAGTGACGGAGAATTAGGGTTCGATTTTGGAGAAGGAGCCTGAGAAATGGCTCCCACATCCAAGGAAGGCAGCAGGCGTGCAAATTACCCAATCCTGACATAGGGAGGTAGTGACAATAAATAACAATACCGGGCTCTTTGAGTCTGGTAATTGGAATGAGAACAATCTAAATCCCTTAACAAGGATCCATTGGAGGGCAAGTCTAGTGCTAGCAACCGCGATAATTCCAACTTCAATAGTGTATATTTAAGTTGATGTAGTTAAAAAGCTCATAGTTGAACCTTGGGTTGGGTCGACCGGTCCGCTTCACAGTGTGCTCCGATTAGCTCGTCCCTTCTACCGGCGATATGCTCCTAGCCTTAACTGGTTGGGTCGTGCCTCCGGTACTGTTACTTTGAAGAAATTAAAAATGCTCAAAGCAAGTCTATGCTCTGTATACATTAGCATGGGATAACATCATAAGATTTCGATCCTATTATGTTGGTCATCGGGATAAGAGTAATGATTAATAGGGACAATCGGGGGAATACATATTTTATAGTTAGAGGTGAAATTTTTGGATTTATGAAAGACGAACTACGAAAGCAAACCACCGCCCTCAGCGGCGTAGCTGACTCGAGCTCTCTCCCCCTCACGAAAGGGAGAAGTTCGAATCGCAGAGGCGTCATTAGGGATTCTTACCCGGAGTACTGTGGTGGTGGGTCCGGCAGTCGCTCCTCAGGGTTTGCTCGCCGGCTGTCGGCTTACGAGGTTCCTTAGGTTACCAAAAGAAAAAAAAAACAACTGCGAAAGCAAAAAGAAAAATTGATAGAGTCCTTGTGAATTCTTGCTGGAATGCTGAGTTCTCTTTCTTTGAAGCTTCTTTTTTGGTCCCTGGTATTTTGGATCACTCGCCAATGGTTGTTAAAATTATGTCTACTCTAAGACTTGCAAGCCTTTTAAGTTTTTTAACTTTTGGACTACCCACCTGGATTTCTTCATTTTGGTTTCCCAAGTCTAGGACTTGCCCTTTAGTGAGACGTTGATGTACATTCTCTATTGTAAGTTGCAACTACTTAAGTGTGGCACCCCCAAGCGCCCAAGGTCACCACATCTTACCAAAGAAGTACCTTAGATCCTAGGCATTTTTTTTAAACGGTCCCAGTGCGTCTTATTTGCGGAAGCATAATCAAGTCTTACTAATTCTCCCTCCAACAACCATGATACAATTGCACACCACTAACCATAAGAAGAGATAAAACCAAGACACTTTTATTTACATATTTTCATGATGGATTTTTCTCGGCCATAACCCGTTTAGCCACGCTCGGCCATAACCCCAAAAAAAAACGACTCGACCCTCTATGTCGATCATGCAAAATCTTCCATCTACTAGTGTCGGCTATTGTCCAAAAATTTGCAGCTCCTACTTCTCACGCACGGGCCCTCACACCCATCTCGGTGCATCAGGCGGTGGCAGCGGCAACATCCCCCGCATCACACCGTCTCGACGAACATGAACGGATATGAACTCCTAAATGACAAGGCCCTCAGCCAGGCCCACGTCATACATCACTAAGGCGCGCACCCGAATAAACGTCAGATCAGGAATGATGGGACAGTCGATCTCCACACACTCGACATCCACATCCAAAGGAAGGCTGTAAAAGACGCCCCGCGTGACAGTAGGGAGCGGCATCTTGCTAATCTGAAATGTTGGTCCCTAAAGGGGTGAGTACAACCATTCAGCAGGTAAAGGACCAATAAACCACTCAATGCATCACACAATACAATCATAACATGATACATGTCATTCAAGCATCCATGCATAATTTACCTTAATACCATGCATATGTCATCATACCACATGTACATACATCCTCATATAATCATCACCATCATGTCATACACTTACCTTTATCATGTCACATACACCATCATGTCAAAGATGCACATACATCCATGCACTCATCATCATCATGTCACATATACCATCATGCCATAGGTGCACATACATCCATGCACTCATCATCATTATGTCACATGTACCATATCATGCATATTTCAATTTCAATTTCCCAATTTTATTCTTTCATTTTGGGCCGCCACATTTCTCTTTCCCAGGACCAATGTTTGCATCCCATATTTATCGCTCGCACCCCACCTGGCATCACGAGGAACCCTCCGGCACAAACCTCCGAGCATCCGGCATAATACCTGCCAGGCATCTTGTACCCCAACTGGCATCACGAGACATCCCCCAGCACAATACCTGCTGGGCTTCCGGCTCCCCATGCTCCGGGCATCTTGAAACTCCCGAGGACCCTCCGGGCATGCATCATGATACAACCGGGCATCCAGCACAAACCTCTGGGCATGTATCATGACACAACCAGGCATCTGGCCTTTACCCTTCTAGCCAGGCATCCCGACACTCCCGGGGCATTGTCGGCTCACACCTCCGACGGCCTTCTCACTTATCTTAGTTCTCACTTTCAATTATAGCTCAATTTCAACATGGCATATGATGTGATGGCAAACAAGATCATTTTCATCATTTGATTCTTATATGCATTTCCAATCATCATCATACATGCAGCAAGATACAATCCATGGGGTCCATGCAACTTAAAATGATCCATACATCATGACTTTTGAGATTTAGCAAATTCCAGCTTGCACAGTTTCAGAAAACATGTAAATTAAATATCCATATGATCTTCAAAAATCATAAAATCAGAGCATGTGATAGAAAAGACATAAAGGTAGCAATTTCATGAAGAACACGTGCCCAAAAGAGTTTCACACAATAAGATAGGGCTCACACAATACA
Organism: Eucalyptus sideroxylon; assembly: GCA_014182405.2. Classification (NCBI taxonomy): domain Eukaryota; kingdom Viridiplantae; phylum Streptophyta; class Magnoliopsida; order Myrtales; family Myrtaceae; genus Eucalyptus; species Eucalyptus sideroxylon. The sequence goes on along the minus strand of CM024549.2, from coordinate 20,870,316 downwards.
GCATGCAAAATTCGGGTAAAGTCAGATTGCGTAGTTCTTGAAATATTTCGATTAAAATACTCGAATGACCTCCAAAAATTATGAAATTTTACCAGGTTATAACCAAGACCCTAAGGTATATTTTTCATGAAGACATCTATGCTAGATTCGTCCTAGATAATTTACTATGGCCGGACGAAGCTACTGTTCCTAGCACCGAACAGTCCAGTATAGCTGTCTCCGAAAAATCGAGGTTTCGCCTACTTATCTTTCTTCATTTCTTCTGAAATTTTGATATGTTTTTCTTCAAGAGTTCCAATACAACTTTCGTGAAGAAATCTAGGTGAGATTCTCAAAGGATAGTCATCATTTAGTCCACGAAGTCTCGGGAGTCCAGGACCATACTTCCAGATCTACTGTCTTCAAAAGAAAATCATTTCACTAGGCTACACTCACTCGTTTTACCTCAAATTTGAGTATGTTAATCATCAGGATTTTCTATACAACGTTTGTGAAGAAGTCGAAGTGAAATTCTTAGTAAAAAGTGACATGCAACACACAAAACCACCAAGAGGTCGACGAAACAGTTTCAGATCTAGCGTTCTCGTAGAGGGAGGGTTTCACCCTAAAAATCAACCATTTTATCTCAAATTTTAGTATGTTATACTCTGAGATGTTTTCTACAACTTTCGTGAATAATTCAAAGCCAAAATCCAACTCAAAACCCACATACAAGCCCCTACAACGTTGGGGGTCAGGCGGCACAGTCGAAAACAGATTACATTTTCAAGAACAACACACTCTAGCTTCGGTCTCTCACACCCTAAACATCCGAGATTTACCACCATTTCAAACACACATGCAAGACACACATGCAAGAGCAGAATATGGATCCGAACTTGCCTCCAAAATCGAGCAAACAACGGCACACGGACGGCGACTGACGAGCGGATGGACGGGCGACGGGCGGGCAAGTGGCTCCTTCCTCCTCTCTCTCGGTTTCTCCCTCTCTCGCAACCCTCTCTCTCTCTCACTTGGCTTGGGCGACAGCCCCTCAACCAGCCACTCTCTCTTTTTTATTTCCCTAAACTTAATCATTAGCAATGATTAAGAGCCACCCACAATGGCCAATGCATGGAGTCTCCCTTTTGCCACTTGGCAAGACCCATGCATAATGGGCTTGGAAGTGGGCTGGCCTCTCCCCCTCTCCTTGGTCGACGGAAGCCCTCTCCATGGGCTTCATGGGCCGGCCTTTTGGCCCATTAAAGGTCCATACTCTTGGGCCTAAGGCCCAAGCCTAATTAAACTCACAATTTCACTTTCAATTATTCATCTTTAATTCTCTTTTTTATAGATTTCAAATTTTAAATTTCATATGGCCATAATCTTGTAACATTTAATCTATAGGGATTAAATCTATGAGGTGCATAGCCAAGAATAAATCATTCTCATTAATTTATCCTATAATACTAATTTTAATAACTCATGAACCCAAATGTATAACACTTGGTCTTAAAAGAAAACCAATGGCTAAAGCATAAACTATAGGAAATTTTATTATCTAATCATGGGCTTTAATACATCTAGAGGTTGTCTTGAATTTTGGGATGCCACATTAAGTGCAAGTTAAAACAGCTCAACAAAGAGTCCTTTTCAGACCTATCTTCTAGAACAGTTGAGGCAAGGCGTGCATTAAGCAACACCAAAGATGCTCTGCAAAGTGATCCCGTTAATCTACAACTTGCTGAAAATGAAAAGATACAATTCTAGACTTTCTCTGAATTGCGCCTCCAAGAAGAATCCTTCTATAAACAAAAGTCAAGGGTGCGATGGCTGAAAGAAGGTGATCTCAATACCAAATTTTTTCATCACTCGATAAACATAAGACACCTTCGGAATAGGGTTATCTCACTGTTTGACGGTGATAATATCACTTCCGACCCTACTGAAGTGCAGCGCTTGTTTGTCTCACAATTTCGTGATTTATTGGCAGCCTCTTCTCCCTTTGGTCGACCTACTGTGGAGGAGATCCGAACGGTTCTAAGACGGACACTAGATGAAGATTGGGTGCGTTTTCTCTCCAGCCTTGTTTCTAATTTGGAGATTCGAGATAACTTATTCTCGCTTGCAGTGGGCAAAGCCCTTGGTTTGGATGGCTTTAATGTAGAGTTCTTTAAACACTCTTGGGGGATTGTTGGTTCTTCAGTAATTTTGGCGGTTAAAGATTTCTTCATGACGGCAAGCTGTTGCGGGAGATAAATACTACCATTTTGGCATTGGTTCCCAAGATCCCTAATGCTTCAAATGTCAATGACTTTCGGCTTATAGCTTATTGCAACATTATATACAAATGCATCACTAAATTAATAGCCAATCGGCTTTCTCATGTGCTGCCCTCTATTATTAGTTTGCCCCAAAATACTTTTGTTAAAGGCACACATATTAATGACAACATTTTGCTAGCCCAGGAGCTATTTTGTGATTTCCATCATGATCCTTACCGGCCAAAGGGTGTTATTAAGGTTGATTTCTGAAACGCCTATGATACGGTCGACTGGGATTTCATTGAATTAACCTTGCAAGCTTTTAGCTTCTCCTTGGAGTTCATTGCCCGTATTATGGTCTGCATCCGTTCCCCCAAAATTTCCATCTTTTTGAATGGGGAACTCCATGGGTTCTTTTTGAGTGGCAAGGGCATTCGACAGTGAGACCCAATGTCTCTATACATCTTCACTCTTGTTATGGAAATTTTTATGGGCTTATTGGTTATTCAAACCTGTCAACCAGCCTTTGGGTTCTTCTAGCATTGTAAGTCCTCTAGGCTATCTCATCTATTCTTTGTAAATGGCGTGCTACTCTTCGCAAAAGCTAGCTCGGCTTCTATTGATCTTTACAAAGTAGGGATAGACAAATTTTCTAGTTGGAGTGGTCTTACTCCAAACCTAAGAAAGAGTGAAGTTTTCTTATCTGGGGGCTCTTCCACTCTTCGTGATAATCTCCTGAACAAGTTGGGCTACCAATTGGGCTCTCTACCTTTTCGGTATCTTGGAGTGCCCGTTATTTCTTCCAGATTAGGGAAGGCAGATTGTGTCTCATTGGTAAATGCAATTACTGCTAGAGTTCAATCATGCACTCATTGTTTCCTATATTTTGTGGGATGCTTGCAACTCATCAGGTCAGTGCTCCATTCCATCCAAGTCTTTTGGGCTAATGTATTTTTTCTACCATGCTCAGTCCTTAATCGCATCGAACAATTACTCTAGCAATTCCTTTGGAAGGGTTCGGTTTTGGGATTAGGTGGTGCTAAGGTGTCTTAAAATGATGTTTGTTTACCTAAAAAGGAGGGCGACATTAGTATTCCTACTTTGCGAGAAAGTAATATAGCTTTCATGCTCAAGCACATCTGGCTACTCTTTTCTGATAAGGAGTCTTTATGGTGCAAATGGATTCATTTCACCTTTTTAAAACGGAAGAATTTCTAGATTGTCCCACATCATGTGCAGTGCTCTTGGGCTTGGAAATTTTTTTGGACCTTTGTGAGAATTTACAGCAACACTTCAGGTGGATTGTAGGGAATGCGCACTTGGTCTCCTTTTGGTTCGATCCTTGGCATCCAAATGGTCCTCTTTATAAATTTTTTTCTAATTAGGAAATTTACCAGTTGAGTATTTCGCGGCTGGCTTCGGTTGTTGATGGCCTTGCTACTCCCATAGGATGGTATGTCCTCACTAATCTAGTGAACTGGGGAGAACCTCTCCTGGTGCTTAGTTAAGAACAAGATCGCTTTTAATGGCTTCGACACCCTTCTGGTAGGTTCTCTACTGCATCTGCTTGGGACCTAATTCGCCCTAGGGGTTGTGTGGTGTCTTGGTCCTCCTTCATACAGAGTTCCTCTTTGCCTCCTCGTTATCAAATGCACCTATGGCTCATCACTTGTAACTGGCTTCCAACTCAAGTTTTGCTTATTTCTTATGGTAGAATTACGGCTGTAGTGTGTCCCTTTTGCTCTTGCCGATTAGATTTCATGGATCACTTCTTTTTTGCCTGCTACATTTCTAGTAGTCTTGCTTCTTTTTGGGCAGCTAAATTCAATATTGCTTGGCAAAATAAGCCTTGGATGGAGAATCTTGATTGGGTTACCAAGCATATTGCTGATAGTAGCTTTCACCAGTCTATGGCCCGCTTTGGCTTTGGAGCTCTATGTCATATCATTTAGAAAGAGCGGAATAATATCATATTTCGTAATCAGACCCTTTTCCTCCCATTTAGAAGGCTATTAAAGATAAGGCAATGACCTTTAAGCATGTCTCGGACACTCCCAAGAATAGAAGACTTCAACAAAGCTAGGATTTACATCTGTCTATCTTTGATTGATGGAGGTTTTCTAGTTGTTTGTTAGTCTTTTTGGTTCTTGTGTTTTGGTCTTACCGGTTGGTCTCTCTTGGAAACCACGGCACCCTTACACTCTTTTTTGACTCTTGTCATCTCGAATGTCTATCTTTTTAGGTGCCGGGCCTCCTTCCTTGTATTCTTTTTAGGCAAAATCTATACATATCTTACATTTACCCAAAAAAAAAAAAACAAACAAACAACTGCGAAAGCATAAGCTTTGTTTCTCGCGCGGGTACTGTTCACGTGGGTTCTCTCTACTGGGTGATTTTGGCACTGTTCACTGTCTGGTGTTTTGTTCGTTCTCGGAGTTCCAACCGTTTGTTTGGGCTAAAATTTGGAGGACATGTTCTTCTAACCTTCCTCTTCATCTTCATTGAACGGTTTCCCTTGATTTGGTCTACGAGTCGAGATCTCCTCTACCCTAGGCATGCTCACTATCTTGACTTGCTGGACTAGTGTTTTGCTCGGTGTAGAGGTTCCAACCGATCGTTTGGGCCCTACTTTGGAGGACAAGGTCATCTAACCTACCTTCACCTCCCCACCAAGCCGTTTCTTTTTATTTGGCCTACAAGTTCAGATCACGTTGGCCTAGTGCTTCTCGCACTATTCCTGCGTTTTTGGGTTCTACTGCGTCTGTTGCTACTTGTTGGGCCGTGTCGGAGCTGGCTTGACTCACCTTCTCTCCCGCATTGTGTCGCTGAAGCTTGGCTTGGTACATTTCATTCATTTCAATGGTCTTTCTGTGGTAGTGTATGGGCTGCACACTAGGTGCTTGTGATATGGCCTCTTCCACCGTTGGTGCGAGTGGACTTCCTCGAGAGGCTCAGCAAGCTGCTGGCACCTCAAGGGGGCAAAGCCCCTCCTCCTGTGCCCATGTTAGCCCACCCTCGGTGCCTCTAGGTCAGGCTGACTCCTTCAAGTCGGGCCCTACGGGTCCAAGAGACAAACAGTGGCCGTAGCCGTGCTTGGTCTTCCTCCAAAAAGCCACAGGTTCTTGCTTAGCGACCAAGAGACTCAAAGCCTACTCTTGCCCACTCTTGGGTGAGTGTTGCACGGCTTGTTGCAAAAGGATATGACCTATCCTACGTTCCACCTACCTTTGTGGATAACAAGCCGATTGTCCATCTTTCGAAGGGAGTGTTGGAGGCAACGAATCCCAAGTGGCACGAGTGCCTCATTGGATATTATATAGGGAGAAAGCTTCCTTTCAAGCTCACGGATGAATCCTTGAAACATGTTTGGGGTCCGAAACTTGCTGAAGTTTTGGCGAATGACCAGGGATTCTTCTACTTCCATATCTCGGACACTCTTTTTTGGAGAAAGATCCTTGAGGAAGGCCCCCTAATGGTTGCAAGGGTGCCCCTTATTTTGCAACAATGGTGGCCTCTCATTGAGCTTAAAAAGGACAAGTAAGCCTCGGTTCCAGTGTGGATTAGGTTGAAGAACCTCCCCTTCGATCTATGGTCGGCACCTTCCATAAGTGCCATTGCAAGTCTTGTGGGGAAGCCCCTATATGTTGATGAGTGAACGGAGCAAATAAAGATGATTTCCTTTGCTAGGGTATGCGTGGAGATCCATGTAGGGCAGCCAAGGTGTAATTCCGTAGACATTGTCTTGGATGGAGTGTTGCACTCGGTGGCTATCGAGTAAGAGTGGAGGCCAGTGGAGTGCGACAGGTGTTGCTCTTTTGGGCACAAATGTGCGAATTTCCCAACTAATACCAGCTCCAACAGAGCTCTGCAGTGAGTCCAGGCCTTCCCTTCTTCATCGGTGTCTACCCAGGATCCTGTCCCTGCTCCGGCGGTGATGGACCCCTCGAAGAGCTCGAGTAAGTTTGGGAGCAGGTCTTAGGGACTCCAATTGTGGTAGAACTGCAGGAAGTGCTTGAGCAGGCTTGGAGATAGGTCAAAGGAAAAAAAGAAAAAGTCCATTCTCCTGAAGGAAGGACCCTCCTCCTGTCCGAACAACTCTAGCGATGAGGGGCTCAACTGGAGGGCGAAGGCTTCTATCTTGGGGAAGCCCATGCCTTCCGTCTCTTCTCGAAAGCCTGTGAAAGGACTAAGTATTCCTTCAAAGGTGGTGGTATCCCTTTCTAGCCCTGGTGCGGATAATTTCAGGCCATTCGAAGCCCCAACCATGGAACCTTAAGATCAAGGTGCGGAATCGAATGTCTCGACTAGCCTTTCTAGCTGCTCGGATGAGGATTTGTTTTCCCCATGCCCATCCCCGATGGCTGCTTCTAGATGGCTGGAAACGATGCAGGATAAGTTGTTGACTCTTGCCCTGGATCCACCTCCTGCTACAACCCCTGTGGCACCGATGGCCTCTCGTTGGAAACCTCCCAAGCGAAGGTAAGTTGCTCTCCCCTTTCCTTATTTGTATATATTACATATGTACATAAGTTTTTGGAATATTATGGGTCTTGTTGACCCTATAAGGCAAGCCGAGGTCCGAAGTCTGGTTTCCTCAAATGGTTTATGCTTCGTTGGTCTTCTGGAGACTAAAGTTGCGAAAGCTCTGTTATCCTCTATCTCTACGAGTTTATTGAGGGATTGGTGTTGATTAGCGAACTATAGCTGTGCTCCCATAAAGAGGATTTGGATTGGCCGGAACCCTACGGTTTTTAACTTTGAAGTGTCCTTGGTTGACGCCCAGGTGATTCATGGGAATCTAAAGATGCTTTCTTCAGGTAAGGATTGTTGTATCTCAATAGTCTATGGAGAACACACTTTCCTGTCGAGGAGACCATTGTGGGAGGACCTTATTCTCAAAAGTGCAGCTTTGCAAGATTTGCCTTGGCTAGTGGCCGGTGACTTTAACGCTATTAGGGACCCGTCTGATAGATTGGTAAGCATAAACACTTGGATCCCGTACTTTGATGAGTTTAGACAATGCTTACTTCAGGCTGAGTTAGATGATTTGAGGTACGTTGGCTTCCGGTTTACCTGGACCACCTCTTCTAGAGCTTCGTGGAAAGCAAGAAAGATTGACAGGGTCAGTCAACTCCAAATGGAGCCAGGATTTCTCCTTCTCAGAGACTTCCTTCCTTGTACCAGGTATCTCTGATCATTCCCCTATGGTGGTCAAAGTGTTAAACCCGGTACCTCGAAGGAAACCTTTTAAGTTTTTTGACTTTTGGATGGAACACCTGGATTTCAATTTAATTGTTAGCCAAGTTTGGAGGAGCCTAGTGAGGGGGTGCCCATGTTCAGATTGGTACGCAAGCTAAAATCCCTCAAAGCTTGTCTCAAGATTCTCAATAAAAGAGTCTTTCTCCAACATCTCCGTCAGGACATCTGAAGCGAGGGTGGCTCTAAGAACCACACAGCTTGACCTCCAGTAAGACCTGAATTCTGTTGTTCTTGCAGAGTTTTGGAGAAGTGTCAGCGGCGAACTTTCTTGGACTTGCACTCTAAAAAAGAATCATTTTTCAGGCAAAAGTTCATAATTAAGTGGCTTAAGGAGGGTGACCGCAATTCTAGATTCTTCCATCATTATGTCAACAAGAAACATGTGAGAAATAGAATCTTCTTTATTATGGATGCGTTGGGTATCCAAATCACCGACCCTATGCTAGTTTAGCAGCAATTTGTCAATCATTTGCAAGATCTATTGTCGCCATGGGAAGTGCATGGAAGGCCCTCGGTTCGGGAGATCCGAGAGGTTATCCGGTTCCCCTTTAGTGTTGATTAGATTAGCTTTCTTGATTGACCGGTTTCTGATTTAGAGATTCGGGACACTCTCTTTTCCCCGGTTAGAGGCAAAGAGGCAAAGCACCCGGACCTGATGGTTTTACAATTGAATTCTTTAAGCATAATTGGGGGACGATTGGTTAGTTGGTCATGATGGCAGTGAAGGATTTCTTCATCTCAGGTAGGCTCTTAAAGGAGATTAATAACACCATTTTGGTCTTAGTACCAAAATCCCTAATGCGACCTCTGTGGATGACTACATGCCTATCGCATGTTGTAATACCATCTACAAATGCATCACCAAAGTTATGGCTAATCGGATTGCTGCAATTCTTTAGGATGTTATTAGGCCTTTCCAAAGTGCATTTGTTAAAGGTCGATAGATTAAGGATAATATCCTTCTGGCTCAGAAACTCTTCTCTGGTTTCCACCTCCATCCCTACTCACCTAAGTGCGCAGTCAAAGTCGATTTCAGGAAAGCCTACGACACCGTCGACTGGGAGTTCCTTGAGATTGTTCTTTTGGCATTCGGATTTCTTGATCATATGACTCAACTCATCATGACTTGTGTGAGGACTCCTAAATTTTCCATTGCCTTGAATGGGGAATTACATGGCTTCTTCGCTAGTGGGCGTGGGCTTCGTTAGGGGGATCCCTTATCTCCCTATTTGTTTACTTTGGTCATTGAGGTGATGTCCGGTATTCTTTCTATCCATTCTTTGATGCTGGAGTTCAAATATTTTTGGAGATGTAGAGCAACAAACCTCTCACACTTATTCTTCGCGGATGACGTCTTCCTTTTTCTGTGAAACCGATTTGCCTTCGGTGGAGCTCTTCAAGGAAGGCCTCTAATTATTCTCTGAGTGGATTGGTTTGTATCCAAACACAAACAAGAGTGAGATTTACCTTACAGGAGGGTCGTCTTCCTTAAGGACCCAAATTCTCCTTGCCCTTGGTTTCAAGAAGGGAACCTATCCGTTTGGTACCTTGGGGTCCCGATCATCACCTCTAGGCTCAACAAGGTGGATTGCTACGTTCTAGTCAACCGCATTACAACGAGAGTAAAATCTTGGATCCATTGCTTTCTATCATTTGCCGGACATCTGCAATTGATCAGGTTAGTGCTTCATGCCATCCAAGCATATTGGGCCAGTGTTTTCATTTTACCTATAGATGTGTTGGATCAAATTGAACAAATCCTCAGACAATATCTATGGAAAAGCCCGAAATTGGGTAGAAGGGGTGCGTAGGTGTCCTAGGAAGATGTTTGCTGCCCAAAAGAGGAGGGAGGCCTTGGCATCCAAAGGCTTTGTGAGTGTAACAAGGCCGCCATGCTAAAGCATAGTTGGCTTATGTTTTTGAACAAGGAGTCGTTATGGTGCAAGTGAGTTCACTCAACCTTTTTAAAAAGGACGAACTTCTAGGTGGCTAAAAAGCCGACCTTTTGCTTGTGGGCTTGGAAGAAAATCCTTCAACTCAGGGCTGAATTTCATAGATCCTTTTATTGGAGGATTGGGGATGGCTGGTCGATATCTCTTTGGTTTGATAATTGGCACCCTAGGGGTCCCTTGAACTTACTTTTTTCGGATTCGACCTTTTATGGCTTTGGCCTTTCTAAGTAGGCGATAGTGGCGGACTTGTTCACCAACCCTGGCTTGATAGTCAAGATGGTCTTAGATTCTTGGAAGCACCCCCTTTCGGTCCTTGCCTAGAACTTAGACCGCTTTAGTTGGAAGGTGAACACCATGGACCTCTTCACGGTGGCTTCAACTTGGGAGATCATTAGGAGAAAGAAGGATCGGGTCTTTTGGCATGTGTTCATCTAGAATAACTCCATCACTCCAAGGTACCAAGTAAACATGTGGCTTATTGCCAAACGTAGGCTTCCTACGCAAGCTCTGTTATTATCTTATGATAGAATAGATAGCGCCTTGTGTCCTTTTTGCAATGAGGTGCCAGATTTTTTAGATCACCTATTTTTTGGATGTCGCATCACTGTTGGCATTGCTTTCTTTTGGGCCACAAGATGCAACCTTCCGTGGCAGAACAGGTCATGGGGAGAGAACCTCAGTTGGGTTGTTTCCTTTCTTTCGGGCAAAGACTTCTATAAGTGCATTGCTCGTTTCTCTTTTGGTGCTCTCTGTTATCTTATTTGGAAGCACAAGAACAACATCCTCTTTATGGAGCAGAACTTAGCCATCTTGGCGGTGAAGAACCATCTTTTTAAAGTCGCCAGAGACAAGGCCATCACTTTCAAGAGTGTGGACAATACTTTTAGGAACAAGAGGCTGTAGCGTAGTTGGGGTATCGACTCGATTATCTTCTCTTCTGGTGACTTTGTTGTTTCCGTAGGGCTGTAGCCAATCTACTAGTTGCTTGATGGCTATCCTCCCTTCGTGTGGCTCTTTGCTTGGTGGACGCGGCGTACTTGTCGGTGGCTGTTTTGGCTGCTCGGGGCCGCTACGGACTTACTTGGTGGCTCTTCCCTTTTGTCACTGGCGGATGCAATCTTGCGGCTTTGGGCTCCATCCGGCCTTCTACTGCCTAGTGCTGTTCCTTTGCTAGGTTCCTTTTGCCTGTTGTTTAGGCTGTTTTGTGCTTGTTTTGGTTCGCTTTGTTTTGCAGTCTTCTACTTTATTTCAACTCCCTTCCACTCGTTTTGATGTGTTGTCACTCTGAGTGTAATATTTTGGCACCGAACCCTTTTGTATAGATTGGTCCAAAGCTTAATATATTTTTACCTTTTATCCACAAAAAAAAAACAACTACGAAAGCATATGCTTTGGCCATTTGTTTCCTCTCGCTATATTGTTCACTCGCCTCTCTATAAGGCACAATCGTGCTCTGGTTCATCTCGCCTGGTGTTATGCTCGTCTCGAAAGATATAACAGTTCGTTTGGGCCAAGTTTTGGAGGTTAGGTTCGTCTGACCTCCCTCCTTCCCCTCACTAAGCCATTTCTTCTGATTTGGCCTGTAAGTCTAGATTTGGTCTGCCCTAGGGCGCGATTGTGCTCCCATTTCTTCCTATCTAGTGTTTTGCTCGTCCTAGAAGTTATAGCCGATCATTTGGGCCAAGCTTTGGAGGATAGGTTCGCCTAACCTCCCCCGTCACCCTCACCAAGCCGTTTCTTCTAATTTGGCCTGTAAGTCCATCTCTAGTCCTCCCTTGGGCGCGATTGATTTGCTATTCACCCAGCCCTAGTTTTCTGCTCGTGCTAGGCATTTTAGCCGTTCGATGGGCTTTAGCAATGGGGAATAGACTCGTTTGCTCTCCCTCCTCAACCCACCAAAGCTTTTTACCTAGTATGCCCCACAAAATCTGCAATGCCTTTACTGTGGTAGGGTTTGCGGGTTATATAAAGGACTTTTACTGCATTTATGGCTTCTTCCTCTACTAAGGTGGGTGGCCCTTTAAGTGAGGCACATCTTGGAGCTGGTAGTTTGAAGGGGTGTAGCCCCACTTCCCATAATCCTATTATCCAGTCCTCTGAGCTCCCGGGTCAGGCCGACTTTCTCAAATCGGCACCTGCTGGGTCGGTGGAGAAACAGCAAGTGCCTCTTAAGGCTCCAAAGACGTGCGGAGTCGATCTTGAGGTCGTAGTCGTGCGTGGTCATCCTCCAAACAACCCTAGGCTTCGACCAGCTTCCAGAAACATGAATCCTCCTCCTACCTGTTGACACATAATTTTTTGCCCAAATTATTGCATATAGATTAATTAATTTTAAAAAAAAAAGAAAATAAAAAATATTTAAAAAAAGAAGTTAAAAAAAGAAAAAAAGTTGTGGCCAATGATCTAAATGTGACTAGCCAAGCTCAGGAGGTCAGATTGGAATTAAAATGGCAAATTGGGGCAAAAATGCAATTTCCAAAAGTTGAGGGACCAATTCGCAAATTTTGCAAAATTTCATCCGAGCCCTTAAATCATCATCTTAGCCCCCAATTAAGTTAAAATTGAACTTGGGTCAGGTCTAATTAATCAAATCGGGCAAAAAGGACCTAATTGCATTGAATTTGACATTTTCGGGCAAGAAAATGGCCAACTTTGAGGGACTCTCTTGCAAAATTGGGTGGAGACAATTACGAAAAATGATCAAGATCTTAAACTACTATACATGAGGTTGCTAATTGATCAGAAATCGCGGCCAAATTGATGGATTAAAGCACACAAACTAGCTACCAAAACCCAGCCCACAGTTAGGTCTTAATTCGGAGCTGATAAGTAGGCATATTGGTGGCCCCACCATATCTCACTCAGCCGCCCATATAGCTCGATATTTGCACGTGATGGAAGACCATATATAGCAGTGCAAGTGGACGGAAATTGGCCAAGGATAAGCTCCTGACAGCACCGGAAAATCGCAGCAAAACCTGCACACTCAACAGCTGCAGAATTAAAAAAATTGGCTCAGGAGAGTGGGTGGACTAGCTCAGTTGGCAGGCTTGGTAGGGGGCAAAAAGCTGACCAAAAATCACTCAATTCATGGAATAAGATCACTGAAGCAAGGTCTTTCAAGGAATGAAAAAAAAAAAGAGACGAGAGAGAGAGGAGAGAGCTCGGAATCGTACCCAAAAAAACACCCTCAAAAGCAATTCCAGAAAGGAGAGAACCCAGAAATTCCAGATGAACCTTTAGAGAGAAAAATGAGATTTTCACACATCTACGGTCAAAATTAGCCAAAACCTTTAACTAGAGATTGAAACTTCACTCCAAGATCTTTCCAACCATAGGTCACATGTCCCAAATGGAGATCGGGAAGGCTTCCTAAAGCCCCCTGAAACAGTGCCCTCCTAGCAAGCCCCAAAAGTCCGAAAATTTTTGTAAGTGTTGAGCCTGATTGGTCACGAGTGAGGAAAAGCGAGTGCTTTTGAGAAACTTGAGAGACAAATGAGGAAAGCCATGACTTACAAGCCAAACTATAATACATATAGTTTGGGTTGATTTGAACTTAGCCAACAAGGAAGGTTTGGAAGTCTAATTTTGGAAGTCAACGAAAAGCTTCGTTGTCACTTTTTCTTCTGCAGATCTCACTTTCAACTTGAAGGAACCAACTTCCACGTGCTTCCAGAGGACAATTTCGTGGTTTGCTTGGCCAAGAGTCACTTGAAAAAGAAACTAGGAAGCAAGGTAAGCATCCTAGATGTATTTTTGTTCGAGTTTGAACATGTTTTGATCATGAAAATCAAGAAAGAAACTAGTCCGAAGAACTGATTTCTGAAGCTAAAATTTTTCTAAGTGTTTAAAACCTCTTCAATGCCCCTACATGCTTGACTTGTTACTCCCCTTTGCATGATTTTTTTCGTCATTGTGACTTTGATGAATGTTACATGGGAGTGCAAATGATGCATAGGACAACCCGGTTTAGTCTTTAAATCTCCTTGTGAACCATGAAACCATCTATAACATGAGCCAAAAACCACATTGAAACATGGTTGGCCAGCATAGATCATGCACGAATGCTTCTTGGAGAGTTCATTTTGATGCATTCGGTTGATCGTTTTCGGTGATGTTTGTTGCATTTGAAAGTAAGTGTTACCTATTTTCATCTAGATGGAGTACTATTTCATATAGATGTGGCATGTGATGGTTGTTGGAGCTTCAATCTGAGCATTTGACATGGCTGTTTAACTTGGGTTCATCACCAGATTTGCAAAACAGCTCCAACCCGCATATTGGAGGCCGTTTTCAGTTCGGTTTTTGCATGTTCTAGGCTGTAATTTCTAGTTAAACCCGTTCCTTGCATGTGGTAGTATAATCTTGATACTTTACCTCCGCATGAGATTGCTTATGGGTCAAGATTGAAGGCCACGAACATGGCCCGAAGAAGACGTTTTGAGGTGATTTGATGCAAGCCAAGTATTCGATAAAATGTTGGAACTAAGTTTCAACCTTGAAACGGTCGATTTAAGCTCTATTATTGTAATATTTATGTGATGTGTTGTTCAATGTTAGCATATATCGGTTTAGGGAATTATTATTATTATTTTTAAAAAATTCAAAAAAATATATAAGTGATAAATGGCATCAAATTAAGGAAAAATGACATATATGAAATTTTATTAATTTTATAAGGCTGTTTTTCCTAATTTAATGCTATTTTGATATTTTATAATTATTTTCGTAAATAATCTATTTTCCATAGATTAAAATTAATTGGAGTAATTTCATGCATCTAGAGTAATTTCACGCATATTTAACTTCTCATTTTGCTCACGGGGGTCCTATCCCGGGGTGTGATAACAAGGCCATGTAATATTATTTGCCCGACTTGTATCGGGTCTTTCTTTTCCGCTTTACTTTCAAGTCATTTCAATTTCTTGGATGTTTATTTACCGCACCGCTTTTTTCAATAATTGGAGTGTAAATTTCTTTTCTAAATTACGTTAGGATTAGTTTAGACAAAAAAAATCTACAAAAACATTTGCATGGACACTTAGCGGTTTCATAAAGATTATAATTGGTAATCAAGATTGTGTGGCCATTTAGATAAACAACCTTCCAAGTTAGTGGTACCGCAAGGGCACTAATAGAAACATTGGCGTAAACAAGTCCTCGTTCTTAGAAATCTCTGGTTGCGTAGAAATCGAGGCAACACTGCCGTGTCTCGGTTGGTTTCTAGCCGACCTCAATAGACTAGTGGCGACTCCTAGAACTACATAAATTGTTAAGAATTAAAATTCAAAATCCAATGTGGCGCGAGGTATGGGCTTGGGAGAGCCCACGCCTAATTTAGGGCCGTTGGTCCGCTTCTTTAGACAAATACCCCTAAACCTTTCTTTCTTTTCCCCGGATGGAAAAAAAGAGGTCGTGACACTACCTGCTCTTAGACTAATGTTGTGTGACTTGTAGCAAAAGGATATGACCTAACCTTTGTCCCCCCCCCCTCCTTCGTGGACAACAAGCCAGTTGTTAACCTCTCTGAGGATGTGTTGGAGCCTGGAGGCTACTGATCCCAAGTGGCACGAGTGCCTGATTGGGTATTATGTAAAGAAGAAACTCTCGTTCAAGCTCATGAAACAAGCTTTAAAGCATGCCTGGGGTCCGAAGCTTGTTGAAGTAATGGCGAATGATTAGGGATTCTTCTTCTTTCATATCCCGGACCCCGAATTTCGTAGAAAGATCCTTGAAGATGGGCGCCTAACGGTTGCAAAGGTTCCCCTCATCTTACAACAATGGCAGCCACTCTTGGAGTCAAAGAAAGACAATCAATTCTCGGTTCTGGTTTGGATTAGATTGAAGAACCTTCCCTTTGATCTTTAGTCGGTACCAAGGATAAGTGTCATCGCAAGTGCTGTTGGGAAACCCTTCTATGTTGATCAGTGCACAGAGAAAATGGAAATGATTTCTTTTGCTAGGGTGTGCATGGAGATCTATGCAAAACAACCAATGTGTACTTTGGTTGATGTGGTCTTGAATGGGGTGTCACGCTCGGTAACTATTGAGTACGAATGGAGGCTAGTTGAATGCCCTAGTTGTGGCACTTTTAGCCACAGGTGTGTGGATATCCCAACCACCATCAAGCCAGAGAGTGCTATGCAGCAAGTCCAGGCCAATACCTCTTCCTTGGTTCCTGTTCAAATCCCCAACTTGCTCCGGTGGTGGTGGAAGCCCCGGTGAGCCTGAGTAAGGTTGGAAATAGATAAAAGGGAAGAAGAAAAAGCCTCTTTTGCCAAAGGAAGGACCCTCATCCCGTTTGGTTAGTACCAGCGAAGAGGGGCAAATCCTAAAGCTTAAGGATTCTGCCTCCAAGAAGGGATTGCCCTCCACTTCTTCTCGCAAGGTTATGAGGGGACTTAGAATTCTTTCGAAGCCGAAGGTCTCCCTTTCTAGCCTCGCGGTGGATAAGATTAGCCTAGCCAAAGCCTCAACCCTGGTTTTGCTCGATCTTAGCACGTAATCGGATGTCTCAGCTAGCCTAATCAACAGCTCAGATGAAGACCTACTCTCTCATTGTCCATCCACGAAGGCTCCTGATGGTTTATTAATGTGATGGGCCTAAGTTGGCCCGTCTGCCCATGTTGGGTCTAAAAGCCCGGCCCACAATATTAGGGCCCATGGATAGAGGGGTATGATGAAGGGACACGTTTCTTTTTGGAGGGGACGTATATAAGAGGGAAATAAAGAGGGAGGAACGCACCTTTTGAAGTAACGTACGTTCCTCCTTCCTCTCTCCCTCAAAAACGTTCCAAAAAAGAAAGAACAGTAAGCAAGAGGCGACACCCATCTTCCCTTCAAGTCGAATTGACGTTATCGGATCGAACGGGATCAGTTTCTCTTCCTCATATCGGCGTCGGTGTTTAATTTGTGGTTAACAAGGTACGCTCAATTCTATGATGTGCCTTAGGATCGGTGATGCATGTGTTTTTCCCGGGCTCGTCTTCCGCACAAGTTTAGGGGTTCAATTTAGTGTCGAATCCGGTTTCAGGGAATCCGACAATCCCAACATTGGTATCAGAGCCGTAGTTCTTGTTTCCCAATCCTTTTCCATGTTTTTCCCGACCCCTTTCATGTTTATGGATGATTTCTTATTAATTTTCGTGAAATTAATCGGCCGACACCGATCGGGGCGAAAAAATCCCGACACCCAAGCACTGTTCATCTATTTTTTCAAGTTTTTGTAAGTCGAAATCCATTTTTGATGACGTTCAATGGAAGGTCTCGTCGAGACGAGCGCGATGAGTGGCGGAATGCCACCAAAGGCCGTCGGGCACGCCCCCATGCACAGCCGTTGCACGAGCTGATTCGCAGGGGCAGGCACGTGCGAGGCACGCGCCAGCTGACGTCATCGTGACGTCAGCTACCCACGCGTGTCGCACGTGCCTGTCGGTTTGCCCGACCGACCTGACCGGCTCGACCGATTCGACCCGGCTCGTCCGACCCGACCTGACCCGGCAGCCCGACCCGCCGACTCGACCCGTTGACCGTTGACGATTGTTGACCATGGACTTTGACCGTTGACCAAAAAAAAAGGAGAGAGAGAGAGAGAGGAAAAGAATGTGTTTCTTTTTCCAATTAAGTCTATGTGGATTATATGTGATCCCTTATTTGTTCTACATTTGTTGCAGGAACAATGCCTCCCCTTAGGTTGCGCACATCTGTTCACGCAATTACCAATGAACAAAAGGAAAGGCTTTCTAAGTTGATAGTTGAGCTGACTGATCATCGATGGGAGAGTGGTGACTTAATTGATCACGTTCTTGAAGTTAACGAGAAAATTCAAAAGGTCATATGGAATGGTCGTCATATGCCACAGTCTGAGATGGTGCGATTTTTCATGAACACTCTTCCACCAGAATGGCAAGGAGTGTTGAATCGCATATGGGATGTCAACAAAGCCGCTTCATATAGGAAAATTGTGATGGATTTTATAGATGATTATTACTGAATTGTTACAAGAGAAAAGATCAAGAAATTGAACAAAATAGGATCTTTCCCAGTTCGTGTATTAACTTGGTGTTAGATGTATTGGCTGGTCTTTATTTAGTGTGCTTTGTGGACATCTTATGCAATGTTTACTACCTGATTGTTGTTGATGTAGCAACTAATATGTAAGTTGTATTATGTTAAAGCATTATTATTCTATTGTATGTCAAATATTATTTGTTTTCTGTTATTGTTGATTGTTAAGGGTAGTTCATAGAAGTTTTTGTAGCTTCATAGAATTTATTTTGCATAAGACAATTATATTAATGACAGTTTTAAGTTAGGATTTTTGGAGGATGATTGAAAACATAGTGACCTTTTGATTCTGAAACCTTACTTGAAATTGTTCATTAATATGATGGGTCTGTGCAAAATGGATGCATAAATGATAGGCATTAATAATTCGTGCATATATGTCTGATGTGTTCAGATCAATGGCTTCAGCCACAAAGAGCATAGTTGCCGAGCTGAACAAAGGTGAAAAATTCAATGGCGATAACTATGAAATATGACACATGAAAATCCAATATGTGTTGGAAAAGCAAGAGACACTAGAAGCTCTTAACCTGACCATGGTAGAACCTGAAGAAGGAAACACTGCACAGCACAAGAGAGACAAGGAAGCATTTATTGCATGGAAAAGAAAGAACTCTCTTGCTCGCATTATGTTGCTGAGTAGCATGGAAAATGACGTCATGCGAGAGTTCAAGCGTTTTGAGAATGCCAAGGAAATGTGGGAAGCCTTGGCAGCAAGATTTGGTCATACTTCGGTAACCAGACTAAGGAAGCTCACTATTAGGTTTGACTCTTATAAGAAGCCTCATGGTCTGACCATAAAGCAACATCTTAGAAAGATGTCAAACATAATTAATGAGCTGAAAGATGCTGGCCATGTCCTGACTGATGAACAGCAAGTGCAAGCAAAGGATTCGTTCCTTGCCTCAGAGTTGGAAGCATATGAAGGTGCACCTGACCCATAATGAAAATATCAAAATCTTTGAGGATGCAATGCGTCATCTTAAGCTGGAAGAGGACCGCCTCTTGGCAGCTAAGCCGAAAGCTGAAATCTATCATGCTGGTTCTAGCTCACATGGAGCTTTGAGCTTCAAGCGCAAACGTCCTAACTAGTTTGATAAAGGAAAATGCAAGGAAGCAGGTCCTTCAGGGAAGAAACCTAAGCTTAACCAACATGAAAGAGGAAAGCGTCCTCAAATGAAGAAGCTTATAAGGGTAAATTGTTACAATTGTGACAAAAAGGGTCACTATGCTCGCGATTGTCGCTAGCCAAAGAAGATATACACCCCTTATGCTTTTAAGAATTTGTCTATGTATCAAGTTCTGTATTCTTGACTGAGTCTAATCCTTTGTGGACTGTAGATTCAGGAGCGACAGACCATGTAGCGAAGGATAGAGGATCCTTCGTGGAATTCCAACGAGTACCAACTGGAACTAAATAAATCTATGTGGAAAACAACTCCAGAATTGAAGTAAAAGGAATTGGCACTTGTCAACTGAACATGCGTGGTGGACGCACTTTATTCCTACATGATGTATTGTTTGCTCCGGAGATTCGTCGGAATTTAGTGTCTGTTTTAGTGTTGGTCAAACTAGGTTTTAATATGAACTTCCATAATAGAGATGTGGATTTGTTTTTGGATACAAATTACTATGGTTGTGGTTATTTTCTAGATTGTTTCATTGTATTAGATATTGATTATGTTAATGCAAATGTTTGTTATTCCCTTCTCACATCTCCTAATTCATATGATAATTATGTGAATGTTTGGCATGCTAGACTTGGTCATATTGGCCAACAACGTATGAATAAACTAGCTAAAGAGGGCTTGTTAGGCAACATTGAAAAAGTCGATTTGCCCATATGTGAGTATTGCCAGTAGGGAAAATGACAAGAAAACCATTTGGAAAAAGGTAAAAGAGTTGAATTTCCTCTGCATTTAATACATTCCGACCTCTGTGGTCCAATGAATGTGAGAGGAAGGCATGGGGCTATTTATTTCATCACTTTTAGAGATGACTATACTTGATTCAGATATGTCTATTTGATTTATCATAAATCTGAAGCATTAAGTTGTTTCAAAAGATTTATGAACTTGGTAGAAAATCAATTAGACAAGAAAATAAAAGTATTAAGATCCGATCGAGGTCGAGAATATTTATTTGATGAGTTCAGAAAATTATGTGATGAAAAAGGAATAGAAAGATAGTTGTCTATTCCATATACTCCTCAACAAAATGGTGTTGCGGAAAGAAGAAATAGAACCCTACTGAAAAAGGTTAGGTCTATGATGGCGCATGCTAACTTACCTATCACTTTTTGGAGTGATGCGTTGTTAACTGCTGTCTATATACTTAACCGGGTACCTTCCAAATCAGTTACTTCCACTCCATATGAGTTATGGATAGGTAGAAAACCGAACTTAAGTTTTCTTAAGCCATGGGGTTGTGCTGCCTATACTCATGAGTCCTCTCACAAGTTTGGGAAATTGGGTCCTAGAGGAAAGAAGAGTATTTTTATAAAATACTCTGAACACTCTAAAGGGTATTGTGTTCATAGGTGAGCGGGAAAGTGGGAGTATAACTGAATTTGAATCACGGGATGTCACATTCTTAGAGAATGAATTTCCTAATAAGGGCGAAATAGGTGAAGATTACTCCATATTTGAAACTTTGGATCAAGATAATGATATTAGTGGAGTTCGTCCAAGTGGGAGTAATATGAGAAATGAAGAATTAAATTCAATTCATTCTCAATTACAACCACATGATGAGACGACATCATCATTATCTAATCCTAGTGGGAGTATTAGAGGGAATGATGTGCACAGTGTACAGTTTCCCATACGGCGAACAAGTCGCAAAAGTATTCCCCGTCGACGTTTTGACATTGAAGAGAAAAATTTTATGATTACTCCGCAAGATGAAGATGAACCAAGAAATATTAATGAGGCTCTAAATTGTCTTAGTAAGGAAAAATGGATTCATGCAATGGAATAGGAGATTGAGTTAATGAAGTCAAACCAAGTTTGGGAACTAGTTATTCTTCCAAAAGGACACAAAGCTATTGGGAACAAGTGGGTTCTCAAAATAAAGCAAAAAGCTTATGGCTTGATAGAAAGGCATAAGGCTCGCCTTGTGGCGAATGGCTATAATCAACAAGAATGAATTGATTATGAAGAAACATTTTCTCTTGTAGTGAGATTTACCTTGATTCGCATTATTCTGACAATAGTGGCTAGTATGGATCTTGAGTTACATCAAATGGATGTAAAGACTGCTTTCCTAAATGGAGAATTAGAGGAAGAAATATATATGGAACAACCTACTGGTTTCATTAAAGAAGGCCAATAAGAAAAGATATGTCGACTTTTGAGATCGATATATGGCCTCAAGTAGTCGTCAAGACAATGGTATATACGTTTTCATAATGCCATAATGGTATATAATTTTACAATGATAAATGAGGATCATTGTGTATATATCAAAAGATCCAAAGATCAATTTGTGATCATATCATTATATGTTGATGATATACTAATTGGCGGAAGCAATATGGAGTTTGTTAATACTGTCAAGAGTTGGTTGTCTTCCAACTTTGAGATGAAGGATATGGGTGAGGCTGCATACATTCTTGGAGTTAAGATTTCAAGAGATCATTCGAAGAGATCGTTATCTCTTTCGCAAGAAACATATATAAATAAGGTTCTTGAACGATTTCGTATGCAAGATTGTAAACCCATAGACACTCCTATTACAAAAGATGAAGGATTGAGCCATAGACCGTGTTCAAGGACTCCACAAGAGAATGAACAAATGAAATATGTTCCTTATGCTAGTGCTGTTGGAAGCTTGATGTACGCTATGATGTGTACAAGACCTGACATATGTTTTGCAATTGGAATGGTAAGTAGATACCAATCCAACCCAGGTCAAGTGCATTGGAAAGCCGTTAAGAGAATACTGAGGTATTTGAAGGGAACTGCTGATTACAAGTTGAATTAGCAAGAAAATGATTTGAGACTTGAAGGCTATTCAGATGTTGATTGGGGAGGAGATTTAGATGAAAGAAAATCTACCTCTGGATTTGTTTTCTTACTGAATAATGGCGTCATATCATGGAGCAGTAAGAAGCAAACATGTATAGCCTTGTCCATGATGGAAATTGAGTTCGTGGCATTATCAGCAGCGGTACAAGAAGGAGTTTGGCTTAAAAGATTTTTGGATCATTTAGGTGTTATTGAGAAAGCTGCAAATCCATTATTGGTTAACTGTGATAGCCAAGCAGCTATAGCATACACCAAAGATTCAAAATATCATGGTAAGACCAAACATATAGATACCAAGTATAACTTTATCAAAGATATGGTTGCACGAAAGGATGTGAACTTACAGTACATATCTACGCATAGAATGGTAGCAAATTCTATGATAAAGCCAATACCTAGAGATGTGTTTTGTGGTCATGTAAAATTTTTAGGATTGCGTAGAGTCTGATGTATTGGATTGTAATTTCCCTGAGTTGTTCACATTTATGAACTAGTGTTTTTTCATTATTAATGCCTATGAATCTTTAATTTAATCTTTATGCATCTTAATGCTCAGTGCATTACTTTAAGTTGAGAAAGTATGTCGGACAGATATAAGATTGGCCCACTCACACGGGTAATCGCATTTATTTACTATGTGATAAATAGAGATGAGACGGTTTTTAAGCTTATTATCTAGGTGATAATCGAGAGCTCAAGCTTAAAATATATTTGTCGCCTTAACTGGGTGTTAAGATGTGAACATAATATTTACTATGTCCGAAAATAAAATAACCCACATATTTTATTTTATCTGTCTAAGATGCCAGATATGAGTTCTGATAAATTTTGTGAATAAGTAGGTACGTGAACTCAAGTTAGACATTAGGTATGTCTGAACTATCATCTGTACGATATTGAAGGTATAGATATACGCTCCATGGGAAATGAATTAATACCGTAATACGTATTTCATATTACGTATGCATGAGATGACTAATAAGAGTGGCAAAAATTTGATCTCAACTTTTATGTCGTGTGAAACTCTTAAGGAAAAGAGTTCCTCAATTTTAGTGCC
The DNA here is from genome assembly GCA_014182405.2 of Eucalyptus sideroxylon. NCBI lineage: Eukaryota > Viridiplantae > Streptophyta > Magnoliopsida > Myrtales > Myrtaceae > Eucalyptus > Eucalyptus sideroxylon. Next base: position 20,847,710 of record CM024549.2, on the reverse strand, counting down.
CTCATGACTTTTGCTTATTCTCAAGATTTCTATTTAGTATTTGCTATCTTAAGATATTGCCAATGGTCATGAGTTGATTCGATCTAATGGGACATTTCTAGAAAAGCAAGCTGAACTGAAATTGAGAGTTTGAAGGAAAGAGGAAGATCGAATATGGAGAATCACATTAGAAGTTTTGTATTCACTGGTCGACCAATTATGACTGTCTTTGGAATAATCATAATTGTGAATACAATATATCATTTATTAAAAGAGATCGAGAGAGATATAAATGTGATTGATCAATCTAGGGTACTGCATACTAAATCTACTCAGAGTGTGATGCCCATTATGAGCTGCTATATATTCCTAATAGATGTATAGCAACAAGCTCTTAAAGTATGCTGGTCGCACGGATTATTCAATGGTATGAATGTTGAAGAGAGGTAAAGAGAATCATGTTCGGCCCACCATGTGCAAGTGGGAGATGATGGTTTTATTAATGTGATGGGCCTAAGTTGGTCCATCCGCCCATGTTGGGCCTAAAAGCCCAGCCCACAATATTAGGGCCCATGGATAGAGGGATATGATGAAGGGACACGTTTCTTTTTTGAGGGAACGTATATAAGGGGGGAAATAAAGATGGAGGAACGCACCTTTTGAAGTAACGTACATTCCTCCTTCCTCTCTCCCTCAAAAACACTCCAAAAAGAAAGAACAGTAAGCAAGATGTGACACCCATCTACCCTTCAAGTCGAATTGACGTCATCGGATCGAACGGGATCAATTTCTCTTCCTCATATCGGCATCGGTGTTTAATCTATGGCTGACAAGGTACGTTCGATTCTATGATGTGCTTTAGGATCGGTGATGCATGTGTTTTTTCCAAGCTTGTCTTCCGCACAAATTTAGGGGTTCGATTTAATGTCGAATTCGGTTTCAAGGAATCCAACAATCCTTACAGCTCCTCCTACTAGTAGAAGGGTCAGTACCATGCAAGATAAGCTGCTGGCCCTTGCTCTGGACCCGCCTCCTTCTACAACCCTTGCTGCTCCGGTGGCCAGTCGACGAAAGCCTAACAAGCGGAGGTAAGCCAATCCTTCCTCATCTCCCCATATAAGTATATATTGATATATGTACATAGGTTATTCGAATATTAGGGGTCTTGTTGACTCAATTAGGCAAGCAGAGGTTCGTAACCTGGTTTCCTCGAACAATCTTTACTTGGTTGCTCTTCTAGAGACTAAAGTCCTAGAGTCTCTCTTCTTTACCATTTCTTTGAAGTTAATGAGGGATTGGTGTTGGCTAGCAAACTACAGCCATTTCTCTAGAGGTAGGATTTTGATTGGCTAGGATCCTTCCATTGTTAGTTTTTAAGTTTCCTCGATCAACACTCAAGTCATCCATGGGAATCTAAAGATGCTGATGTCAGGTGCAGACTGTTGTATCTCAGTGGTTTATGCTAAGCACACCTTCTCGTCCCGAAGATCGCTGTGGGAGGACCTTATTCTTAAGAGTGCAGCTATGTAGGATTTGCCTTGGCTAGTGGCAGGTGACTTTAACGCTATTAAAGACCCGTTTGATATACTGAGTGGCACAGATACTTGGATTCCTTACTTTGATGAGTTTGCTCAGTGCTTAGATCAAGTAGAGCTTGACGATTTGAGGTATTTTGGTTTTAGATTCACCTGGGCAACTTCTTCTGGTTCTAGACGGAAGTTAAGGAAGATCGACAAAGTTCTAGTGAATTCAAAATGGAGTTAAGTTTTCTCTTACTCGGAAGCTACCTTCCTTGCCTCATGTATTTCGGATCATACCCCTATGACAGTTAAGGTTTTGAATCCCGTGGTCCAGAGGAAACCTTTCAAGTTCTTTGATTATTGGATGAAGCATCCAGATTTTAATACAATTGTTTCTCAAGTTTGGGAGGATTCGGGAGAAGGTGTTCCCATGTATAGACTAGTGTGCAAACTAAAATCCCTTAAAGCCCGCCTCAAGCAGCTTAATAGGAAATCTTTCTCCAATATTTCATCTAGAACAAAAGAGGCGAGGAGTGTGCTTCTAGTCACCCAGGCTGGCCTCCAACAAGACCCAATCAATGTTGCTCTCGCAGAGTTGGAGAAGACGCAACGGAGGATCTTCGCGAACCTTCACTAGTAGGAAGAGTCCTTCTATAGGCAAAAGTCCAGGATCAGATAGCTTTCTGAAGGAGACCGAAATACTAAATTCTTCCATCACTATGTTAATAATAGACATATGAGGAATAGAATAATCTCAGTCATGGATAGCTCTAGCGCCTAGTCACAAATCCAAGGTTGGTGTAGCAAATCTTTGTCATTTATTTCCAGGACCTTTTGGCACCGTGGGACGTGCAGGGTAGACTCTTGGTTCGAGAAATTCAGGATGCTATTCGGCATCCCCTAAAAGAGGAGCAGGTGAGTTTTCTCTCTCGCTCTATCACTGATTTAGAGATTCGAGATACCGTATTTTCCTTAGCTCGTGGTAAGGCTCCTGGACCTGATGGTTTTAGTGTCGAGTTCTTCAAGCACAAGTGGGAGATTGTGGGATAGTTGGTCACTACTGCGGTGAAGGACTTCTTCACCACGAGTAGGTTCTTACGAGAGATTAACAACACCTTTTTGGCTTTGGTACCAAAAGTCCCCAATGCCACTACGGTGTCTGATTACAGGCCCATAACCTATTGTAATACTATTTACAAATGCATCACCAAAGTTCTGGCCAACCGGGTGGTTGTGGTTCTTCAAGATGTGATAAGTCCCTTTCAAAGTGCTTTTGTAAAGAGTCGACGGATCAGATATCACATCCTTATGGCCTAAGAACTTTTTACTAGCTTCTACCTTGAGCCTTATTCTTCTAAGTGTGCAATCAAAGTGGATTTCCAAAAAGTTTATGACATAGTAGACTGGGATTTTCCGTTCGTTTCGTAGAAAATGGGTTATTTCCGGAAAATATTTTCCTAGAAGTCATTTTCCAGGAAAATGATAATATTTTCTAATGTTCAGCTAAAATCTAAAATTGTTTCAGAAAATATTTTCTGATGTTCAGTAAGGAAAATATTTTATAAGACTTCACAGTTTAGGTATACATCACTTACTGACCTATAAATCTATAAAATATGAATTTGCATTTAAATTCAGGCAAACTTGCTTCATAATTTTGTTCCCTCATTATCATCAAACGTTCATCTACTCTAAAAATATTCGTATGAATTTTAAAAAGAAGTAAATGAGAAAAGAAGTAAAGCATGTACAATCCTAATGAGAATTTTTCAGTTGAGTGCCATGTTTTTCCTCTATGTTTTTTTTTTTTTTGTAACTCGGGAACCCTCGTATAGCTGGCAACCGGCGAGGTAAACTCGGGGTGACATTAGCGGAGGACCCACCACCCCGACGTCATGCTTAAGATCCCGTGCGGCTAGCGGGATTCGAACTCCTCTCCTCCTCGCAAAAGGTCATGGGAGCCTTATCCAACTGAGCCACCGCAGGTGGTAGTTTCCTCTATGTCTTTTTTTTTGGTAATGTTTCAATAAACAAAAGAAAAAAAGAAGCAAAGCATATAGAGCCATTTGCTTGAGCAATGTATAACTGTAGAGTAAAAAAATGATAAGCAAGAGTGCAGAGCACAAGCTCAAGATCGATGAGCTCAAGGTTCGCCTAGCAACGGCTAACGACTAACCAAGAAAAAGAAGATGGGAAATAGTAGAAAAAAAAAAAAAAAAATAAAAGAAACGAAAAAGAAAAAAAGAAAAAGAAAATTAAAAAATAATTCGAATAAAAAGAAAAAAAAAAAAAAAGAAAGGGGAGGAGGAAGCAAGAATTTGTAAATGTGTGAGATAAGAGAGATCAAGAGAGGAAATTATTTTTCATTTTTCAAAAGTGGAAAATATTTTTAAAAATTGAAAAATATTTTCCTCTAATTTAGAAGACTTTTTCATTTCATGAAAAATATTTTTCCCAAGAAATTCATTTTTTGTGAAACGAATGCCGAAAAATCCGGAAAACATTTTTCCAAAAATATTTTCCGTGAAATGAACGAAAGCTAAAACTCCGTTTGTTTTGTAGAAAATAATTTTCAAGAAAACATTTTCCGGATTTTCCGGCTTTCGTTTCATGGAAAATGAATTCCTTGAGTAAAATGTTTTCAATTAAAGAAAAAAAAAGTGGAAAATATCTTCTTCACTTGATTTCTTTTATTTCTCACCTCTACAAATCATCACTTCCTCCTTTATTTTCTTTTTCTTCTTTTCTTTTTTTTTATTCAAATTAATTTTTAATTTTAATTTTCTTTTTAAATTCAAATTATTTTTAATTTCCTTTTTCTTTTTTTTTCTTTGTTCCCCATCTTCTTTTTTTTTACTAGTCGTTGGCCGTTGCTAGGTGTACTTCAAGCTTGTTGATCTTAAGCTCATGCTCTACCTTCTTGCTTGTCTTTTTTTTTTTTTTTATTTACTCTACTCTATAGTTGTACATTACTCAAGCAAATGTATTTACATGCTTTGCTTCTTTTTTCTTTTGTTTATTAGAACACAAAAGACGCAGCGGTAGAACAGACTACTCAACTAGAAGATTCTTATTAAGGTTGTATATGCTTTGCTTCTTTTCTCTTTTGTTTTTTTTGTTAAATCCATACGAAAATTTTTTAGAGTAAATAAGCGTTTGGTGACAATGAAGGAACAAAAATATGAAGCAAGTTTGCCTGAATTTAAAGGCAAGTTATATTTAATGGATTTATATATTGATAAGTGATGCATACCTAAATGGTGAAGTCTTAGAAGATATTTTTCTTACCGAATATTGAAAAATATTCTTCAAAACATTTTCAAGTTTTAACTTAATACTAGAAAATATTATCATTTTCATGAAGAATGACTTCTAAAAAAATATCTTAAAAAATTATCCATTTTTCGTAAGAGCCTAAGATTACTTTTTTTTCCTTAGTAAATGAGATTGCCTCTCACTCTTGGCGTGTTCCCACTTTCCCGCCTAAAACAGGACTCTCAGATCGCCTCCTACGACTTGCCTCCCTCCATTCGCAGCACAGACAACAGCTCAGAAGTAGCCGCCGCCGCTTCGATGGCCGCCGCCGCCGGAGAGCCGCCGCCGTTGACGGACACCGACATTATCCGCATGGCCCAGAACCTCCATCGCCTCCAGCAACCATCCTCCGCCTCCTCCTGTCCTCTGCCCCCGCAGCTCTCTTCCCCGCGCTTCCACTCTGCCCTCGTTTCTCACCTGAAATCACGCGCCGCCGACTCTCCGAACCCCTCGCTCGCTGTCTCCGAGTACACGCTCGCCCTCCTCTCCCTCATCTCCCTCTCCCCGCAAAGCCCTACTCTCCCTCCTCTCCTATCCTCGCTGCTCCTCTCCTACATCGACCTGTTCGTTGCTTGCCGATTCCCGCACGACGCGAACTCGCTGAAAACCATCCATTTATTCGGCACCCTCCTCAATGTCTTGGAGATCAACGACGTCCAGTCCGTGGCGGAATCGATCCTCTCTAGTTTTCCAAAATTGGTCACGTTGGACGATGCGCAGCTGCTCGATCTTTTGCCCAGGTGCATCGACCTCATCCGCAATTCGAATGAAGTTGAGCGAGGGGGTGATTTTGTTAACTCTGTGTTCGATCGAGTGGTGGATTCTGTTTGGTCGAAAAGGTTGTTGTTGAAATTGGTTTCGCTCCTGAGGGAGTTTGTCTTTCTGGATAAGGGGAGAGAGAGGGAGTTTTTGGAGAAGGTGTTCAAAGGAATGGGGGACTTGGACTTGCAGGATCTGCCCTCACTGGTCTATCACTTGTTGGTTTTGGCATCAAAAGGGTTCTGCAAAAGGGAGGTGGTTGAAGGGTTGGTGACTTTTTTCGGGTCAGAAATGGAGTTGAAGAAGGGGGCCTTGATTTTTAAGCAAGTGGAAGGGACTGTGTTGCTTCACGTGAATTTCGCTGTGAAACAGGATCTTTCTCTTGGGAAGGAGGTCATGAGGCTAATTAAATCTGATGGTCAGGCTCTTAATCATTTTTCTGTGGCTGTCATGCTATCCCTTGCTAGAATCAAGAGGTTCAGTGAGAGTGCTCTGGAGATCCTCAAAAAGGCTATTCTCACTTCATATGGGGATTACAAATTCGCAGTGTACGACCTAGCTAAAGTTTTGCAGCTGTCTAGATTCTTGCACAGGGTTAAATGTTGCGAAAGCATATGCTAGAGACATCTAGACTTTCTGGTCCTTGAATGCATTGTCTAGCAATGACAACATATATAAGTATCTCAAATGAGATTGATGGCTCTAAGCATGAGTGGGAGTTCTAATTAGTTTTTTGCGTCCTATTTCTCTTACCTCTTTAGTTTTCAATGGTAAATTAGAAATAGGATGTTAATCTTGATTTGATTATAAAGCTAAACCATTAGAGGCTGCTAGAGGGATGTCTGTGCATTGTGCACCCACTGTATTTGTCTTCTTCACTTGCAGCAACTGTAGTTGCTTGAAAAGCAGTGACAACGCTATATATAAGCTTCTCAAATTAGATTAATGGCTCTAAACATGACTGGAAATTCTAGCTAGATTTTGTATCTCATTTTTCTTTACTTTTTAATTTTCAATGGTAAAATTAGAGATAGGATGTTAATCCTGCTGATATAGTTATGAAGCTAAACTGTTAGAGGATGCCAGAGGGATGTCTGTACAATGTGCACTTGTCTTCAATTGTGGCGACTGTGGTTGCCTTTTGCGTCTCCCATAAAAGTGATTATTGCTAATTCTCTTGATAAGATATTCAAGGGCCATGTAGTTCCCTCTATGTGGTCACTTGTGGTGCTGCAGAAGTACTGCTCTTCCCTGTAGAAAGTTCTATCCCTCTCTCATTATTAAATTTTGAACCTTTTCTTTTTCAGAGATTGCAAATGGCTCCAGCATGAGATGGGAGAGGAATTTTTGCAAGGGTTCCAATTAGTGGAGAAGGCTGTTATTAGAGCAGTAAATTCTTCTCCTCTTGTTATATCTTAACTCAGTTTATGGTGGCCATAGTGCTTATTATTTTTTCATGGATACATGACACGATTTACCTGTGTTGTCAAGGTAAACGAGACTAACTGTGGGCGGGAGCATATGGTGCCAAGCTTTTTGCAGCTTGCTTTCCTTTTACTAGAGTCGGTGCAACTGGGAAATCAAAAGAAATTGCTACTCTGATGGTTCATCATGTATCGAGGAGCTTGCTATACAAATGCTGACAAAATTTATTTGAAGCTCATGACATGGCCAGGAGTGAGGTTGGTTTGATCATATAAGTAGATAACCTTAATGATTCAAAATATTATGGTTCATATAAAAATGATAAACTGCTGTGTGGTGCTAGGTATACTAAGACTAGGATATTAATATATGCCATATGATTTGGCAGATTGTATATTGGCCTTTAAACAAGTGGTCATTACTCAACATTCAAGAAAAGTTTGCCATGATACCTAGTTTATCAATTTGGTAAATCAGGCTTAGTGTCTTAGCATTAGTCTAAAAGTAAAGTGTGCACATGGATTTGTAATAGCATATTGTAATTGCATATATACCTAATTTTTTTGCAACCTTACTGTACTGAAAGTTCTTTAACTGGACTTAGATAGTTTTGCTGCGTTCGTCAGCCTGACATGGTTTATGGCATGAGAACCTCTTCGGGGTTTGGATGGGATTTGTGTTGTGCGAACAAGTGTCACAAAGCATGCTGGAAACTTTAGCTCTATGATTGGGCAAAATTAGTGATGCTGTGCTAATTCTTATTCATTGATGCATCTCTTTCTCTCTCACCCCGTCTCCACATATGTCTATCTCTCTATACATACAGGATTTTTAGTATGTGCACCTAGGGCTCTCTCTCTCACACACTCCCTCTCCATATATCTCTATCTGTCTATACCTAAAGGATTTTTAGTAAGTACCCTTAGGGAGCTGGTAAAATTACATTGAATATGCTTTGAAAATATAGAAAGCAAGTTTGTATGCTAGGCATCTACTCTTGTGTGAAACTATTGCACTCTATTGGTCTTCAATGTCTTGGAACAACTATATACGTGTGGCTTAAACAGTGCCTTTAGGACTTTATTTCAGCACTGATAAATATAGAAGTATCAGGGTAGGGCTTTTACTTTTAACATTTGGCTTTTTCTTGGACTTTTAGAGTTTGAAAACAGTTTCTTTTTTCAATTTTGAACATCTCCATTCTTGAATCTTACAAACCACATTATTTAAGTCATCTTACATCCTTTCACCATTTTTTTAAAATTTAAGTTAGTTATCTTCTTTTGGCTGGAAATTCAAAGCCAAACCTAACTCTAACAGCACTTTTCAAGATCTTGAAGGTGAGGAAATTATAATAATTTCACACATCACAAGAAATTAAACAAGTCATTTTAACGGTTGAATGTTAAAATAAATATTCATGTGATAGCTTAAGCTTTTAGATCAAGTTGGCATTAGTTCCACAAAATTTTATATACTGTCATTATAAGACAAGTTCTGTTCGAAATCTATCTAGGCCCCTCACAGGCCTTCATGACATTGCAAGGCTAAATACTCATGGCTCATCAACAGTGAAGTAGTACCATGGGGGACGGGTGAAAAAGATCCTGTCAGGGAGTGAAATGGAGCAGGACACAGGTAAGCTCCCAAGAAGTTGGAGAAGACTACTATGGCTGGACCACTTGCTTGTAGAAAGAATGAGCTGGCGGCTCATAGGTAGTGGCTTGGTCAAGGCAACATCTTGGCACCATAGTGAAACTGAGTCTTTAGCTTTAGTATTAGCTTGAATCCCTACCTAGTCTGTGCGGGAATGTTATGGTATTTAAATTAAAAAAGGTTACCTTCATCCAACTATTTAAGAGCGTAGATCAAGTTGGTAGTGCTCAACAAAAGGTTACACATGCAAAACTTACATTTTTAAGTATTCAATGCACAGTAAATGTAGCTTAGGCATCTGTAACTTTCTCCAAGTACACAGGTCTACTATGCAAGAAGGCTTCGTAATAAGCAGAAAAGTTGTGGATGTAGAGGCATATGTATATCTTGTTTAGTAAATGCTGATATTGTCTCTTCACTGCAGTCTTTTTGTTCGCCTCTTGAATTTCATTCGGTGTGATGGAGGCAATTGGTTCCATGTGGTATGTAAGAAAACACATGGATCGACTTGCCTAATTTATAGTTTGTATTAGCAGACAATGTTTACTCTAGAATAATATCCTCAATTGTGCAGCCGGGAGATATTTTGAGTTTTTAATCTTGTGTGGGATGGTGCAGATGATTTCCATTATATAGTCCTCAAATCTATGATTTCAACTGGAAATAAGTCCTGCAAGAATGGAATGATGGAGCTTATCCTTTCCCGATTTGTTTGTTCTTTCCCTCATGTCAATTCATAATATTTGTACTTCTTGAGAGTTGTTTTCCTACTCTAGTGTTTTGGGACATGGCAATATACATAGATTTGCCTGAGGTTGTCCTCATAATTTCATGAAGCAGAGGTATCGTTATCCTAGTTCCCTCCAACGTCTGTAATCTGCCAATGCTGGTTAGGTACTAATTGCTGTATCGGTTGAGCTATACTCTTTTAGGTGGTTAGATCCCAGAGCTTTAGATTTACATTTACTCGCACAATTTTTTGGGATGTGCGAAGCTCAGTGAATTGCTTATGGTCCAAGAACAGAGGACTGTCTGTTGCATATAAATCATTATGTTTAATTGTCATGAAGTGCAATTGCTGTAACTTTCTTTTTACTCTTTTATAGATTGTTGTTATGCTTGATTTGTTTGATTTTAGTCTTGCATCACATGTGCTGAATGAGTACAGGTGCACCTCGTGACTGAATATTTCCTGTATCGTTATGATGGTCTTCATGCCGCAGCACATTTTCATATCACTATGAGTACAATTAATTGAAACCAATTTGTTTATGTATTTATTAGATAATTGAGCAAAGCAAAGTCCGGATCCTTTCCATGAAGCCTGAGCAGAGCATGTCAATTGTTAGGTAACAGCCACAAAATAGTAATAGTTATTTCTAAAATTTTCCGGAATGGTGATTAAATTTTCATTTTCAGACTGCTTGCTCAACTGATTCGGAATTATCCGTATGCTATCAAGGAGCATGTGTCTCAGCTGAAGGAGTTGTTAGATTATTTCACTTATATGGATGGCAAGGTTGCATCTTGTCTTGTTGCTTCACTGTTGCCACTGATCAAAATCAGTAGAGATATTCTGGTATGCGATACTTCCATGTTTCTCTTTGGAAACTAGTGTCCTTTAGTTGTATTGAGAAAGCAGGAGAAAAATTTTGTTTGAAGATCATATGTGAGAAAGGAAAGATGTGTCATAAATATGGATCAAGATCATAACTGACGCCATTGTTAGGCTGACCTGAGCAATGGCTGATGATGATACTATTTTCTCAACTTTAATTCGTAGATTCTCAAAATATTGAGCAACTAATCAATATACAACCTGTGTTTAGGTCTCATTGCAAGTTCATAATTTATCTTCTATAAGCTAGCATTTTTTTCCAAAATTGAGATATAAGTGCTGAAGATATATAGTTCTCTGTTGCAGGATTATATGATTTTAGTTATTCGCAAAGCCATGTTTAGACGAGAAGATACAATCCTTCTTGCAGCAACGAATGCCATTTTTGATCTCATCTTGGTAGATAAACAATCTAATGACAGTCTTCCCTTTCAAGATTCATCAAGCCAAGCCAGTTGCAGCCAGCAAGCTGAGGCATTCGGCTGTATGGGTGGAACTCTCTACCAAGAGCTGATTGGTTTGCTCCAGAGATGCCTTTATCGGCAGGTGTTGGCTAATCCTCTTTGGTTTTTTAAGAGTCATTTACTTTCTTTTCCGGTTCATTTGTCCTGTGATTACACTTTTAACTAAAGTTGGGTTCCTGTGCTCAGGCAAAAGTAAAAAGAGTCATGTACTCTGTACTTGTAAAGCTTGTCCTAGTGGACCCATCAATTGCTAGGCCAGTCCTTGATCTTCTCTTGCCTCATTTCCTACGTTTTTATAAAGAGGTATCAGTGTCTAATTTTTCTTGGAACGTGAAATTGAGTTTTCTTAAATTATGGGCCTGAGTATAGTGCTGAAAGTGTCAAAGTCAAACCTGTTCAATTGACCTACTTCATTGAGTTTCATGATTCTTTTCAATCTTTAGCCTGCATAATCTCTTGAAAATGCACTAATGCATGTCGTTTCCAGAAGTAGCTTCATGGTTTGCATAAATTTGTAAAGTTGCTTGAGGAAATTTTCTGGGAGTTCACCAATATATTGCCTTTAACATATTATACTGCAGAAGTGGCATCAAGCTTAGTTGTTTGGCCTTTTCTGTGAAGCTTGATTTTGTCTTTTGTTGTGGACTGATTCTAAACTGCGCCTATTAGTTTTGATAACAATGGGTGCATGGCACAATTTGTGGAGTTCCTATCTAATTGGAACTTGTACCTAGGTACTTATTACTGTTCTGTGTTCTTAATGACATAGTTTAGGATGCTGTTGGCAGAGGCATTTCCAGCAACTCTTTATGCTCTAAATGGATGACAATATGTCTGAACTTTAAAAGCTTAATTCAACTTGTGAAGAGCATCTTTTCCCTTTTCAGTAGAATGCATCTATTTTAGTTCAAATTCTTAAGCGGTTATCCTTACCATGCAATGTTCCTAATCCTTGTTGAGCTCCTGTCTTTTTTACGTCAGATTCTTGCTAATATGTGATAATGTGCTCTCTCTCTCTCTCTCTCTCTCTCTCTCTCATACTAAACACATTTTGCAGGACGCTGATGGTCAACTTGAATTAACCTCTTGTGTTGGCTTGGAGAATGGCAAAGTTGTCATTGAGGAGCCTCTGGATAGTCTACTATCTTGTGTATCATGGATTCTTCTCCTTCAACCGCATGGTCAATCTGAAAATTCTTCAGATGCTTCATGGACGTGTTTTGGGTTTTCCCTTTCCCAAGATGAGGTATTTTTACTGATGATTGGAGCTGCTAAGTGTATGGCCGCAATGTCAACAGCGGAGATGTTAATTAATGAAGTTACTGCAGGTTGGAAGAAGATTGTCCTGGGATTCATTCTCCACAGCATTACTGAAGATCCGGAAGCTTTTAAGAGCTGAAAAATTGGAAGGTTGGTAAGCTCTTTATTATTGGACTATTTCAGTGTTTGAAGCTTGCATGAAGCAAGGCAGATCTTGTAAAAGTTTCAATACACATCTTAGGAGGATTTGAGGAGCTTAAAATTCTTAGGTGCCCTTTGATTAGAGGTGGAAAATGGATGGTTTAGTGCGGGGATGTGTGCATTGCATGCTGGATTCACCTAAATAACCCACTCGAATTCTATTTTTGGCTTAATGATTCATGGATCATACATGATCCATAATCAATCAACCTTAAGCTAAACCCTGCCGATGCCCACTTGATCAATTCACTTGGATTAAGTGCTGTTTTTGCTGCAGTTTATAATGGAGAGGATATACTGCCATCAGTCATCACCATCACATGCTCCCACCATTACCTATGCCACCACTGCTGCTACACTGCCACCTCCAGTTCCACGGCCTGTATCGTGATTGTTATTGCATTACCAACTCATCCAGTATTCTTAAGTAATAATGATCATCACAACCACTGTTAGCATCTCCATCTCTTCATAGCCATCACAACAACTACTGCTACTCCACTTCAAGTTCCATTTCACTACCTCCAGTACTCTACCTCTCTCCCACCGGATCAACACACCGCTGATTCAGCATTGCCACCATTTGCATGGCCACTCTATTGTTGGTATGCCTGCTGTCAGTTTGACATCCTCCATGCTACCATCACGTCCGCCATATCTACCATCACCTCTACCCTATGAGATAACATTGTGGTGGTGTGGTTGAGGCAATGATGTTAGTCATGGTGATGTTCTGGTAATGATCATTGTGATGGAACTTTGTTTCACTATAGATGTTGTGATGGAGTTGGATTGACGGAGAGACTGGTGATGGAGGTTGTGGGATGGCAGTATTCATGTTGTATTAAAGGTAGCAAGCTGACAATTGTAGGGGTAGTGCAGTGATAGTATTGGACATTGCAATGGATCCATACAACATCGTGATGGATGGTGATGATGTTAGATGTGTTGGAGCCCCGTAGTGGAATTGGAAAACTGGTGGTGATAAGGGGAATGTGATGGTGCAGGCTAGCAGTCTTGGTGTTAGTGTTGTTGTAGAGTGGAGTCTTGTAGTAGTGTGTTGTGATGATGTTTGTGGTTTGGAGTGGTTGAGGTGATGAAGGTTTTGATATTGGGATAGTTTGAGTATTGGACGTGATGATGTTCTGGTGTTAATGAACCTACTGCTGGTAGAGTGAGAGTGCAGCCACCAATGAAATTTGGTGGTCATAGTTTTTGGGTTTGCTAAAGGTCTACTTAATTAACCACGTTGCATATACAGGGAAGCTTTACATTTTGGTCCCCGGTTGTTGGTAGAAGCGTGATTTATCCTCGCTTTTAAATTTGGAATCCTAACTGGGATCAAAATGTTTAAACTCATGAGATTGGAGACTGAGAGGGTGGGATCCTAACTATGTAAGCATGCTTTTGGGAGCTATTTATTCCAATTTGCTGATTAGTGGCTTCAGCTACTTAGCAGATATCGAGGAGCTCATGTCCTTAAATTAGCCTTTGCGAAAATGAGAGTATCATTTAAGAAACCTATATGCTCAAAAGAGGCCTAAATGCTTTCTTATTTTGGAATGAAGTCAAGTATATAATTTAAAATCTCAGATATAATATTATCAACCTTAGCAGCTATTGTTCTACTGAAATTGCGAGACATCTTTGTTTACTTGTCCTTGGGTTTCTGGTGGGAGTAGCCCTCCACATTCATATTGATGTTAATGACAGCATATGGTGGTTTACATAGGGCTTGTAGCAGGTTTAGTCCTCCTATATTTGAAGCTTGGTGAATGAAGTTCACTTACCAAAAATGGAATTCAACCACTTAATGCCAGTATTGTCATAGTGAACTTGAGATACTATCATTTCAATAACTTAATGGCACTACAGTTGTAGTGATCATGAGATCAATAAGAATTTGAATGCTAAAAAGTTTCTAGCAAATTGAGACCTGGTCAAGATTGAATTTGTTTATTAGGTTTAATGATGCAGGAACATTGAGTAAGTTGAATTTTAATCAGGTTAATCAATTTTTAGTTGTTATGGGTTTGTCTTATATGACTTTTTTGTTTCTTTGTTTAATATCAGTAATCGATTGTCTTCTACAGTTTAAGAGGTGGTGACCGACACGTGACTGTTTAGTGATGCTCAATTGATGAGATTAAGAGATCTTAGGCTAGATTAAGGGGTGAGATTCTGGGGTTGCTTTGAGTCATTATCAATAGTTCCTAAAACCTACTGTACGCTGTGTTTTCTCACATTCATTTCTATGGATTATGCTTCCAATTTATCTTGGTTTCCTAAACCCATAGAAATTGATTTATCACTGTTCCAGCTTTATTTGGTATGTTTTTTAACTCTTTGTTAAACCCTTATTTCCGTTCATCATTGAAGCTCATGGAACTTTTGAATTTTGCAACCCTGATTTGAAATCTCCACAAGGGGTTACTTGTACTTTTAGAGTCTAGGCAAAAATAGTGAAAAAGATTCGTCTCTTATCCATATTGCCACACATACCTTTTGCATGAGTTTTCAGGTGGAAGAACTTTGCATTTTCATAACTGAGTTCATTTTCTTGTCAGATCAGTCCTTCTTGGTCAGAGAGCTGACTCAGGCTCAGCGTCCTCTGAGAAAGAGAGAACAAAAAGCTGCACCATAATTTTACTGGGTATAACAGAGGTGGTGCTCAACACCATAGCCACTGAATTGGAGAAAGCAACTGGTGATAAGAGGGTACAACTTGAAAAGGAGCTAATTGACTTGGTTGAATTCCATCACTTGGTGGAGAAACATTTAGGCAAACCAAGGCAGATCAATGGACTAAGAAAGGCAAATGCGCGAACTACTGCAATTGATATTCCTGACCATACTGATTCTGGCTGCACCACCTTGATTCAAGAACAGATGCCTCTCTTGGCAACCTCAACAATCAATCAATTACTGCAAACTACATTAGGGTTATACAATGCTAAATTTTCTAATGCAATTGCAACCTCCCAGAGTCTTGGCCAATCATCCTTCAACAAGAACACAAGCTGCTCAAACATTATATCTTTTGTCTTGAATATTCTTCTTTGTCACATCAGGTCTTGCCCTGTTTTAGTGAGGGACGATCCCTTTAAGACTTTTATCTATGGTGACATTAAGATTCTGGGACCCCAATTGCTGAAGCTGATACTTCTCCTTAAGTCGGTCCAATCGAGTGTTCCAAATGAAAAGAACAAAAGTAAAATTGAAGGTCAAAGAGATAATCTCCATCAAGCACTTATCTGCCTTAAGGATATTTTAATGATTTATTTGCAGGGCCCTCATTTTGCCCAGCTGCTTGAAGATTTGGTGTCAGTCTGCATAACTGAGTATGGTTTTGATGGTGAAAATGTAACCTATGTGATTAATGATCCAAAAATAAAGAACATTGAGATATTCGTCGTGAAGATCCTGAAGCCTCTGTTATCCGAGCTTCTTGCAATTTCATCCTTTCGTGAGGCTGAGGTAAAAAGCAAATTCTCTCTTTCATAAGTCTTTTGCTGATTTCATGTGCTGGTTTTTTTAAGCTTTGGCAGTATGTTCTTTTCAGGTCCTTGGTGATATTATGTTGATGATTACTAACAAGTTGCCCTGCCAACTGAGAAACTCTCATGGATCCTGGGCTACACAGATCTGCAAAAGCAATGGAATCAAAGATTCCAAGGTTGTTAGGAGTCTGGTATTACTAGCCTTCCAACTAAGCTTGCCTCCAGATGATTTGATCTTTGCTCAAGATGTGGCTATAGAGTTGTGCAAAGTTACAGGGTCAGCAAGTGATGATCCCGTTGAGATGTCTGAATTATATCCTGTTGTCAACAAAGACACCAGCATTGCAGTAATTATTTGCATTCTGCAATCAGTTGAAGCAGTTATATGTGATGTGGATTGGGCCATTAGAAAACTGAAGGAACTTTCTCTCTCCTCTCAAAATAGAAATAAAACGAATGAAGGAGAACTTACTCTTGATGTTAAATTGGTACTGGACGACAATCTGTTCTCCAGGTCTGAATCTGTAGTGAGAGTACTATCATCATTTGCTCTGATGACCTTGAAGGGTAAGATCGCACTTCTGGTTTTTTTTTTTGGGGGGGCTGGGGTTAAAAGTTGTCCCAATGAATGAGTAACGTCTGGCGTAAATGCTTGTGACAGGTTCTCTTAACTAACACACAACCATTCACTCTCAGTCTAGGATACTAGCTTTGCACTTAAATGTCTTAATTAAAATAGTGATCTTGGCATATTTTCTTCATATTAAAAACACATGGTGAAAATAGTCGTGTGTAGGTACACGATCAGATCGAACTCGAAAAATTCATAACCTTCTTTTTAAAATCTCACTATTTTATATAGTATATAAAATCATTTTTGGTGTTAAAATCCAACACCCATAATTTTCTAAATAAATAATGAAATTTCCCAAATTTTGAAATAAATGACCAAAAATCCAATCAACACTCAATTTGCACAAATTAACATCTAATTGCATAAACTAAACACACCATTGTAATCAGTACGAAATTTCGGTCACCGACTATCCCGGTATAATTTTCAAAAATAATAAATAATTAAATAATTACCAAAATTAATTAAATAAATACAATTAAATGCTATGAATAGGAACTTAGGCCGAAAAACCTAATTAAATACCGAGACGGGCCCAAAAATTTTTGAACCAATCTAGATAATTAATACAACCTAACTAGTCCCTAATTAACTTAATCTAATCACCTAACATGCAAAATTGGACAATTAAATCAATAATCTAATCTAACTAACCACATAATTCTTAATTAGCTTAAACTAATTACCCCATAAGCATAATTAACCTCCTAAGCAAGATTTAGTGAGTAAACTCACTGGATTTGCGAGCCAGTGAGTCCATGGTGACAGTGACACGGAGACAAGTGACAAACTCTGAAGCGGCGACACCAAGCGAGGCCGGGAAAAGCTCATAAAAGTTCCACGAAGCCTCATGACTTGGTTGAGCTTTCGGTTCTCCTTGCTGGTCGAGGGAGCATAATCGAACCACTCCAGCGGCTAAAACGATGAAGGAGGACCAACGGAGCTGCTGCAAGGCTAGGCGAAGGCAAACGGTGGCTCTAGCGGCCTAAACAGCAACCCACGACGGCCAAGCGACCTACTAGGTGGGTGAACAGAAGCGCATGTCAAGTAGGGGAGGCAGAACAACGGCATGCAAGCGACTGGCTAGCGGTGGTCAGACAAGCGTGCGACGGAGGAGGGGGCTACTGCTCGGTTTTCTCTGGTTTTTGGAGCTCCGAAATTGTCCAACAATGGAGAAAGGTGATCTGCTGAAGGGGGAGAAGCCAACTGCAAGGGAAGGGGGCCCACCAACCTTCTAGATGGCTTTCTTTGTTCCCTTGAGCTCAACCAACAAGCCCCACCACATAGGCTATCATCCTCAGCCATTTGCAGCTCCTTGGCTTCTCAAACAAGCCTTCCAAATGGTCCAAGTGTTGCACATCATGGGGGGCTACAAATTTGAAACATTTTCCCTCAATTTGATTCAATTCTCCTCCAATTCTCCTTCAATTGAACTCAATCCGGTCCCATAAATTCAACCAAGATGCTCACACTCAAATTCACATTTTTTTCCTCGACAATCCATCCAACTCGAATCCCAAAAATGCAACCAAAACTGGTCCTCGGATTTTTCAGATCCAAAATACCTTTACTTTAAAAATTTGTCGAAAATCTCGGTTTGCAGAAAAATCTTTGAAAGATGAGCCAACGGTCCTAAAATGACTCATGACATGACATGACATAACTTTTAGGAATCTCAATCGGATTCAATTTTGCGATTAATTTCGATCTGGCACAATTTTAGCATGATCTAACATACCAAATAACTTTTAGGAATTTTTGGTGCAATTGACTTATGGTTGATTATTTTCAAGCCACATTGTACATCTTTAACACATTGATAACTTTCGGTTGTCGTGAAAATCTCGAGATTTCAAATATGGACACAGAGTACGAAAATGACAGAAAAATTGGTTTAATGCCATTCGATAGAAATTTTACAATTAGGTAGAATTACCTACACAATAATCACATACCTCTATTGAATTGACTTATTTCCGGTCTCTAATCAATTTTGACGGTGCCATAACGACCTTTGCAGATGAGCACGATCGAGTAGTCAATTCATGGTCGAATTCTCAAGTCTATTATGTTAAGATCCCTTAATGGCTTCACCTAATAGACTAGTTATCTCTTAAGTGACCAATTTAGAGAAAAAATGCTGTAGACGCGTTGATGAAAAACCAATTTCATCTCATCGAAAACAGAGTTGAAAATCATGATGTCACAATCAAAAATGACAAATCAGTGTCCTTAGGGACTTCACTTTCTAAACAGTTTTATACACTAAATATAGAGGCTTCATTCTAGAGTTGCATTATTTTACAGTGATCATTAGAGAGTCCTATGGCAAAGATATTGCAGACACAGAGACATATATTTTTTAGGACGACAACGAGTATGAAGATGCTTTAACAATGACACTGATGTTGAATTCCTTCCACCTTCGCCTATGCCAAATAAATCAGGTGTTCGCAGTTTAACAATGTTCTTTTCTTATTTTTCATGATACAGTTGTCAATGAGCTTCTGCTTGGAGAATTATATATGCATAAAATGCTTCATTTTGAGAAATCAATTGGATTTTCCATAAAACGAACTATTTGGAATATATTGTGATTTGCTGTCAATGTCACAACAATACGATAGACCATTTTGCTTTGTTGAATCATGCATCTAAACTCCGTGGAGTTGGTTTATGCTTTGTTCAATTCTTGACATTGCTTAAACTCTTTTTGCTTGATATCAGTAACACCTAAAAGCAATTACAACAACATATATTACTAATCTTTCAATTTCCTTTTTTTTTTAAGATTCAATGAAATTTAAATCTTTGAATAATTTGCATTTTGGGTCACCAAGTACCAGTAGCCTAGGCATGCATTTGTAAAATGAAATGTGGAGCTCGTGCACAGAGTCTAGTCTACTTTTTGCTGCTAAAGATTTTTGCATCAAAATCTTCCGATGAGTTCTTGCTTTTATCTTTTAGAAAAAAAGATCATTAATTATGAAGAAATTGACTTTCTTTAAAAATTTCGCCTTCAGCATTTTTTTTATTTGAATTGCTTTATCTATAATGTAGTATCAACGATCACAAACAAAATATACTAATTGTGTAACCATAGAGAAAGATTATGATGTTTGAGCAATTTATATGATTGTGTGACCATAGAGAAAGAATATGACGTCAGAGGATTCTGCTTCTATTTTCATGCTTGCCACGTAATCTTATATTACTGATGTCATTCTTCACTTTGAATTGCTCCTCCTTCTTGTATTCATGTGATGTCATTGGTGCATTTTTCTTTTGACCTTCACCGTGATAGAGTTGTCATATTGTATTATTCTTTTTTTTTTTTTTTTCATGGATTTATTAATGTTTTAGGAACTCAGATCATGCCAGATTATATTTTATAGTTGTTAGCATTCTTGACTTTGAAGTTTTAAGTTGATTTCCCTTCGTATACTCGTATGATGGCATTACATGGACAAGTACAGATGTTGATTGCTCTTGTTCTGCTCAGTTTCGCATCTTCAGTTTAGGAGAATGTTTATATGACGTGTCTACAAGAATTTTTTTACAACAGAGAAGGAGAAACCAAACCACAAGAAAGCAAGGAATGGAAAAGACTATCATTGACGACTTAGGAAAAAGCACGAATTTAGCGGATCTGATCAGTTCAATAGCTTGCCACAGCAGAATTCGGTGGCCCTGTTTTTAGAATCCGATGAGGAAGATTTCTTTGTATCCGCTCTACTCAAAAAAAGTCTTCTGCAAAGGACTCAGAAATAAATTTCCCAGTTGTAGTCAATTCAACACCACTAGATGTTGTCAAGACGAAGCGAAAGCATGTTGGAAGCACCGCCATGAAATCATCTGAAAGTTTGTCTGCTTGTGTTGGCTGTGAACCTGGAAGGTAATTGACTAAATTAGAGACTTAACAATATGTTACCTTTTTTACTTTTTCCACAAGAAGAGTTTTCATTGATTTGCTGGAAATGTTTTGTCTGCACACTTATCTCAGTTTGAATAGGTTATGAAATGTCTAACTGAAGATAATAGTTCAGGAATGGTTTCTTGACTATTGTTAGAAATGGAACTTATGTTTTAGTTACTCGTATAAAGCACAGGGCGGGAGGGCCTCCCTATAAACATTATAAAATCAGATACACTCGGATGCATATATTCCATCTAACATCTTGATACATTGGAATCGGCACTGCAAAAAAAAAAAAAAATGAAGAGTAAATTGCGTATCGGGGAGGGAGAGATGCAGAATCAAGCATGGCAGGAAGACATGGAGCCCAAAGCCGATGATCAGAGTAAAAAGTATCTTTATGTCCTCACGTTCTTATTGACTCTCGTTATCCAAACTCACATATATAATGGTACCTGGTTGAATGCATTGATCCTGTAGCCGGGTGTCCTAGGGTTCATTCCACATGTAATCTTTGACGTGATGTAGCAACAAGTTGGACCCATCTTGAAATTATGAAAGACCTCCATTTGTATGACGCCCCTACCTACCTTTTATTCATGTCAGTGACTCCACATATACGTATATGATGAAAGATTGAAATACTTGAAATTTTTCAAAATGATTATGCTTGAAACCTTCGAGCAAACTTCAGAATTTTTTGTCTTGGAACTCTTATTATTATGGCTTGTTAGTGCAGGTACCTAAGCATGACTACTTCAAGAGTAAAGGTTGAGCGATGACATTTCTAATTGCATTTATGAATGAATTGTATTAAGTCTCATGGCAAGCACTTGTCGGTTGGCTAGACACTAATGAAAGTGGTTACACGATCCTTGTAACAAGGAAAAATTCAACTTTACCTGGGATTTTCTTGTCTGTAATGAATAGGCGTTCTACAGTTGAGACTGAGCGAGTTCCAAGTGGAGAGAATTGCAAGAAGTCCATAAAGAAGGAAATGAAGGACAATAGCTTGCCACATCAAAATCCCGAGGGCCGGTCATCAGAACCTGACCCTGAAGATTTCTTCGCATCTTCTCTAGTGAAAAAAAAGTTTTCCGCGAAGGACTCAAAGACAAGGGTCCCAGATATAGTCATTGAAACGCCGCTAGATGTTGCCAAGGAGCAAAAGTAAATTGGATGCATGGCCGTGAAATCATCTGAAAGTTTATCTCCTTCTGTTGTCAACGCCGAACCTGGAAGTCATTTGACTGAATTAGAGACTTGAGAATATGTTGCCTATTTTACTTTTTTTTACGAGAAGAGAAGTCATTTATATGCTGGAAATGCGTCAGCTTCGCACTTATCTCAGTTTGAATAGGTCAGGTACTGTCTCAAGGACTCTCGACCATAGTGAGACTTGGAACTTATGTTTTAGTTACTCAACCAGAAATTTTTCAAAATGGTTGTGCTTGAAGCCTTCAAGCAAACTTCGGAATTTTCCGTCTTGGAACTCTTGGTGTTATGGCTTGTTAGTGCAGATAGCTAAGCATGAGTACTTCAAGGGTAAATGTTGAGCGATGACCTTTCTACTTGCATTTGCGAACTCTTTGTATTCTCATGGCAAGCACTGGTCGGTCGGCTAGACACTAATGAAAGTGGTTAAACAATAATTGCAACAAGGAAAAATTCAACTTTGCCTGGGATCTGCTTATCTGTGATGAATAGGAGTTCTGCTGTCAACGTTGAGCAAGTTCCAAGCGGAGAGAATTGCAAGAGGTTCAAAAAGAAGAAAAGGAAGGACGATAGCTTGCCACATCAGAATCCTGAGGCCCAGTCATTAGAACCCGATGGTGAAGATTTCTTTGTATTTTCTCCACTAAGAAAAAGTCTGCTGCAAAGGACTAGTGGACAAAAATCCCAGATGTAGTCATGGAAACGGCACTAGTTGTTGCCAAGAAGAAGCAAAAGCAGGATGGAAGCACTGCCGTGAAATAATCTGCAAGTTTGTCTCCTTCTGTTGTTGACAGCGAACCCAGAAGGTAATTGACTGAATTGGAGACTTAACATATATGTTCAAAATAATATATATTTGTAAACTCCTAGAAAATTTCCTCAAGCAACTTATAAATTCGTGCAAACCAAAAGCTACTTCTAGCGAGGACATGCATTAGCGAATTTTCAACAGATCATACAGGCTAAAGATTGAAAAGAATCATGAAACTTAATAAAGGAGGTCAATTCAATAGGTTTGACTCTGAGACTTTCAGCACTATACTCAGGCCCATAATAATTTAAGAAAATTTCACGTTCTGAGAAAAATTAGACACTAGTACCTCTTAATGAAAACGTAGGCAATGACGCAAGAGAAAATCAAGGACCGGCCTAGCAATTGATCGGTCCAGTGGGACTTTACAAGTCCAGAGTACATGACTCTTTTTACTTCTGCCTCAACACTGCAATCCAACTTTAGTTAAAAGTGCAGTCAAGGACAAATGAACCGGAAAAGAAAGTAGATATCTCTCAAAAAACCGAGGATTATTTCAAAAGCAAACACCTGCTGATAAAAGCATCTGTGGAGCAAACCAATCAGCTCTTGGCAGAGAGGTCCATCAATGCAGCTGAACGCATCAGCTTGCTGGCTGCAATTGGCTTGGCTTGACGAATCTTGAAGGGGTAAGACTGTCATTAGATTGTTTATCTAACAAGATGAGATCAAAAATGGCATTTGTTGCTGCAAGAAGGATTTTATCTAATTGTCTAAACATGGCTCTATGAATAACTGAAAACCTTAATCCTGCAAAGGAGAAGCATATAATTTGAGCACTTCCACCTCATTTTTGGAAAACAATGCATAGCTTATCAGAAATAAATTATGAATTTGCTCTGAGACCCAAAGGCGGTTTGTATATCAATTAGTTGCTGAATATTTTGAGAATCTACAAATTAATGTGGAGAAAATAGTATCATCATCAACCATTGCTCAGGTCAGCCTAACAAAATTTCTTGAGAAAATAGTCAGTTCTGAAGGTCCTTATGATCTTGATACATATTTATGACGCATCTTTCCTAAAACGATCTTCAAACAAAATTTCATGAAAAATCTCTCCTTTCTCAGGGCAAAAATAGCATGCTATTTTCAAACGAGAAACATGGAAGCATCACATACCAGAATATGTCTACTGATTTTGATCGGTGGCCACCGTGAAGCAACGAGACAAGATGCAACCTTGCCATCCATATAAGTAAAATAATCTAAAAACTCCCTCAGCCAAGACATACGCTCCTTGATAGCATACAGATAATTTCAAATCAGGTAACCAAACAGTCTGAAAATGAAAATTGAATCACCATTCCGCAAAATTTTAGAAATATCCATAACTATTTTGTGGCTGTTACCCAATAATTGGCATGCTCTGGTCTGGCTTCACGGAAAGGATCTGGAAACTTTGCTTTGCTTAATTATCTAATAAATACACAAATTGGTTTCAATTAATTTAAGTCATATTGATATAAAAATTGCTGCAGCATGAAGACCATTATAACAATACAGGAAACATTCAATCACAAGCAAGTGCACATGTACTCATCCAGCGCATGTGATGCAAGACTGCATCAAACAAATCAAGCATAACAAGAATCTATAAGAGAGTCAAAAAAACAAGCAGCACTCACACTTTATGGCAATTAAACAAAACGATTTATATGCAACAGACAGTCCTCCGTTCTTGGACTATAAGTAATTTGCTAAGCTTCGTGCATCCCAAAAAAAAGGTGCAAATAAATGTAAATCGGTAACTCTTGGATCTAATAAGCACCTAAAAGAGGTTAGCTCCATCACCATGGCAATTAGTGAGTAACCAACGTCAGCAAATTACAGATGTTGGAGGGAACAAGGATAACAGTACTTCCAATTGCATCCTTCTAATTCGTCTAATATAACTTTACATCAGATTAGAGCTCCAGAAAATGGTATACAAAATGATCGAAACAGACACCTGAAGGCATTTTTAGAACACTACGCCACCCATCAAAAAACCTGGAGCCCGAAAAGGATATACAAAATGATCAAAAAGTCATCAGAACCATGGTGCACAAAACAGCATTGTTAGAATGCTATACCACCCATCAAAAAACCTGAAGCCCACAACCTACTTCTCAGTAGAGTGAGAATAGGCCTCCAAAATGAGCTTGAGCTGATCTTCAATCACTGCACATCTCTCCGCCACTATCTGGATCTCAGCACAGAACAATTTACTCCATCTTTCTTTCAACTCCGCCCTCTTTGAGGGCTCCAGCAATGCCAACCCCTGATTCAAAGATCCCTCGTCCAAGCCGATCCTACACATGTGCGATATGTCATCAAGATGCTCCTGTGAATCATTTGACTTTGATGCCTCCGACTTTGACCAGGGGGGAGCCACAAACATTCCAGCACCGTCAGTCTTCTTATTCTCAATAGTCACACCAATTTCTTCTCTACCACTAGTGGCATTGCCTCGCATCTCAACACCCCAAATCTTCTTCGACAACTCAAAAATTTTCCCCTCATGAGAATTTGAAAACACCCAATCCTCTCCAACCTTGCCCTTCCCCTTATTATTCCTATACTTCTTCTTAAAAACCCGAACCTTGTTGGCCAATTGGCTCTCCGTGAAGTCTTCCCGAAGTAATCCCTTGACATCATGATAAAATGCACTAACATTTGTGAAGGGGTCCATGCCCTTCTCACAGTAATCAATTATACCCTGCAAAAGGGTTATCTCGTCGTAGTCGCCCCATATCTTCTGGAATGCCAGCTTCTTTGACTCCTCTCTGGCATGTCCAAGCTTGTCTACTTCAACTTGTTTCAAGGAAGTGGATGGCACTGTTTTCAACTTCTTCAAAGACGGGGCCTCCTTCTCATGTTCGTACCCAGATCGTGCCGACGAAGACCCTTGCTGAGATTTATGCGGTCGAGGAGGGGCAGGCTTGGGCTGCGAGGGACTTCCCTCATTATTCTTTTGCTGATTGTCCGATTTAGCCGCCGACAGCTGCTCCTTGACAAGAACTTTACGCTTTGAAGACATGAGAGAGGGTTTTGCTCCGAGGTCTGAATATGTTTCTTTTTCTTCCAAGTACCGGTCAAAGTAGAGAAATGCGGTTATTTGGTCAGACAGACCCAAGGCTAAATATCAGTATATCCCGTGGAACATAACCAAAGTAGAGAAATGGTTTCTAGGAGCAATGACTGAAGGAATCTAACGCACATTTGGGTGAATGGATGGCGACTCCAGCCGAGGCGTCTCTTGTCTTCTTCGCGAACACAGCCAGCTGTCTTCTTTTATACCTGCGGTTGAAGTTTCCGGGGAGCTGTCGACCCACAGTCCGTCCACAATCAGGTTCCACTCTTCCGGTAAAAAAAAACTCATAGATGCCGAGACCAAATCGCTAAGTTCCTGTTCGTTACTAGGGCCTCGTCTAGAATGGATTGCGGATTAGGCTTGCATGCTTGAAATAAAAGAGATTGCGCGAAAGTATAGCCGCAATCCATTCTAGACGAGGCCCTAGTAACGAACAGGAACTTAGCGATTTGGTCTCAGGCATCTATGAGTTTTTTCTTACCGGAAGAGTGGAACCTGATTGTGGACGGACTGTGGGTCGACAGCTCCCCGGAAACTTCAACCGCAGGTATGATGGCCGTTTTCGCGAAGAAGACAGCTGGCTGTGTTCGCGAAGAAGACAAGAGACGCCTCGGCTGGAGTCGCTCGGCCGGAGTCGCAGAAACTCTAGCTCTACGCGACGCCTTGGGACGCCTTGGTGTTTCTGACTAGGGAAAGTGACATGCGACAGAGAGGAAGTGAAACTGTGGCCTAGAGGGAGCGATCTGCGACCGAAGATGGCGTGCTCCGCAAGAAGGTAATAATGAGAGCGTGGAGATACGAAATGATAGCGTATCTATCGCGGAAGTCTTATCGGGCTAAGCCCGTACCAATATACAAAGTGAATTTTCGGATGCTAAAGCTTGTCTCACTAATTCTCTAGGACTCGTTCTTAAAATAATGTTTATTAAAGAAATGATGAATTTTTATCTATCATAGTAACATCAGTAAAAGAATAATGTAAATCTTGTCTTTCGAAGGAGATCACTTAACCAACATGCTCTTCACTTTGATCAAAGAAAAAAAGAAATGGTGTAAATCATCACGTTTAGAAGTTCTTCATTTCTCACAACTTCCAAATGAAGTCTCGATAATGAATTTTATACTTTTATCAAGTCAATTGTTAGCATAGAATTTTTTTTTTTTTTTTACGCATTGTGCTTATATATATATATAATTATGTAATTGAATTCATTTATAAGTCTTCATTTAAATATGAATGTGCAAAATGTTTTCAACATAGGCAGCGGACGCAATTGAACGAGTGACTCTTATGTTCTTTCAAAAGATATTTGGTAATATCCATCGGTCTTTTTTCCTTTTATTTTAGTAATACTTTATAATTTTAGGTGCTCTTTTTTGCTGTTGAATGTTTTGGTGGGATTATTTCCAATTTCTAAATATATGACATTTCTCTAAAGTCTCCCTCTAATGTCTGTTATTTAGCCGAAAATGAATTATTTTAAATATATTTTCCAAAAAAATTATTTTTATTCTTGAGAAAAAAGTAATCAACAAAGATCATTTTCATCGTTATTAACAATTTATCCCTAAATATTTTTGTTGAAAATAGAATTTTTTTTTCCTTCCTTCTTTTTTGAATTGATATGAGCAATTATTTTTAAACAAATATGGCTAAAATCGTTAAAAACAAATGGTATAATTTTTTTCCAAATACAAGGCAAAGAATTTATTTGGGAATATATTGATTTTCATAGTTTACAGTGTGATTGATAGAAGTCTCTAGCTATATGGACGGACTTATCAAAACTATTGATCTCACCTTTTCTACAAAGTTGAAAAGACATTCATTATAGTAACTTAACAGATATGACTTAATATTAAGTGAAAGTTAAATCATAAATAGTAAATAATAAACGTCAAAATTAAAATAAATATAAAAATTATCATGACACATTTCGTTAACATATCTTATCTACGTTACCTACTTTATCATATCATCTTAACTTCAGATATTATTTGTTCGAGATAATTTTTCAACAATAAATACAGTGACAAATTAAATGAATTGTTGATTATATTTCATTAGAAATATCTTCAAATGCACTGATAACTAAGAAAAGAAAAATGTATAGTTATCATGACAACCCCTCTTTCATATGAGTAATTATTATGACAGCACTAGCAAATCATTGACCTTTGATAGCCTTTGAGTCCACTAATCAAATAGAACTGGTGTTGAGCAATGTGACTATCACACGTGCAAGTGGAATAAACATATAAGTGGAAAAAAAAAAATAAAGTCATCGAATAGTTTATAAGGATCAAGTTATCGCACGCATGATTTGCCACTATCAATTATCAAGTACCAAGTATTAAATTTCTTTTTTTGACAGACAAAGTATTAAATTTCTTTTATGGAAAAAGCAACTTAACAAACAATATTCTTTGGTACAATTTTCTGGCAAAAAAATTCCAATGATACCATCGTTTTCCTTCTTTTTTACCATAAGTCAGAGACATTTTCCTATATAAGAATGAATATTATCAAATAAAAGGAACTTTTCTTTGTTCCAAAAAGAATACCGAGTAAGAAATCAAGAGACTCGGTTATCTCAATAAGTAATAGAAAGTGCTCAATTTTTCGAAATATTAATAACACGTGTTATGAAAATTGTCAAACCATAAAAATAACAAGTATATATAGTACTGCTGCATGTACATGCCTTGTCATGAATATTTACATAGTCGGCATTGTGAATAAATACCCAAAAAGGAAACGAGACACAAATGGGGAAACACTAATTAGAGTGAGATAACATCCACAGTGATTCTCTTTCAAAATTTTCTGTCATTATCTTCTCATGTACCGAATAAAGAAATTCAATAGGGAGTAGAGGTTTCATTTTTAATGTTTTACATTCAAATCTTTTTTTTTTCCTTTTTCTCCTCTCTTAAATTATTAAACATTCCCTCGAGGCAACGCAACTGAAATCAGGTGCAATTAAGATACATAGCACTTGACCTTGAATTGAAGTGCTCGAGCTTATATAAAAAATAAGTCTAGGTCTATGTCAACACCTAAATTTTAGCAACTTAATCATTCATTTATTGCATAGAAAAATTAGGCCCCTAAAACAACAAAAATAGAATTAAATTTATATGTACATTTTATAATGATTTTCTTCATTTATAAAGGAATTTTAACAATGGGCTTGTCCCCCAATTTTTTTTTTTTTTTTTTCAGAAAATGTTTATTATGTAATAAATTTGATTTTTTATTTTTATTTTATGATTCTTTCCTTTTAACACGTAAGAGGTCTTTTTGGGAAATAGGAGAAATGATCCCCGATCGATGTTCAATTATTACACCCTAACTCTAGTCCAGGGAATCCAAGCCTAATCAATGTTAATATCTAAATCATTCATTTAGCATTGGGACTGGGCTAAATATGTTTTAGGGGTGTTAAAGGGCTAAATATGTTTTCTTCTTTTTAAACCACTCCCTTGCCCTTGAATTTGTGATTCGGCCATCGAGTTCTAAACTTTCATGAAGAGTATATTAAGTTCATCTAAATTGAGAAATTGTGGAGTGAAATCGCCAAAGCTCTTGCGTTTTCCAGAACATTTAATGGAAATGTGTGGCCATCAATTAAATATAAAATAGAAGGAAAAAGGAGAGTGGAAGAGAGAAATTTGTTGGAAATTGTACAATTAATAAGAAAAAATCAAAAGAAAAAGAAGAGGGGAAGAGAGAGATTCAGAAGTTGGAGAAGTTGGGAGCGGGGCAGGATGAGAGGACGCCTGGTCATTTTTTGCTTCTGCTTTTCTCGCTGAGCGATGATCGTACTTTCAACTGTGCGAAGAGATTCTTTGATATCTTATGTTAGGGAATTCCCACTGTTTATACACATGCCTAGTCTAAACAGTGCTGGGCTACAATAAATACCGTTCAGCCCGAAGAAAAGCAAACGCTCTAGGCACCCATGGGTCTCATTCGCCTGTCACAGTGATCCACTTCAACTTTCCCCGCATTTCTCTATACAGCGCAAAGGAAAGTCCTTTTGTCTCTCGTTTGCATCAAATCATACCGCAAGTGAAGAAGAGAGAGAGAGAGAGGAAGGGAGAGGGAGAGTGACCATAATTAAATACCACTGTGAATACGTTTCTTACGTGAATATAAACATGAATGGGTAGTCAATGATGACTGTACAATGAAAGTTTCAAAATCTACCATGCAGGAGAGAGGATCCTTCAGCTATAGATTTGGCAAAGTTTAGAGATAATTTCAGTGTTGGCTCTCTGTTCTATCCAGAGAGGAAGAGTGTGTAATGTGATTTTCGTATGTACTTTTAATTTTTCATGGAAAGTGGAAGAAGGGACGGTTGGACCACTCCCTTTATTTCCCCTAAACTATTTAATTTGAGTATTTAAAAATGAAATATCCCAAAATCAAAGTTTCTTCAATTTCTAAAATAATAAAAAAAAAATGAATTGTTGGTCAGATTTCTCCATTAATTGTTGTGGGAAATAGAAGACCTTTAGCGTTGGCTTCTAATATAAACATGGGAATGAGGACCGGAGGCAACGGAAATTATTGGATTTATATGCCATAGGATGAGAGTTATAGCTTTGTTTCGCTTATTTTTTAAAATGAATCTTTGAATGAAGTTGGTTTCACTCCAAAATTTCTTAATTTAGGTGAACTTAATAAATGCACTTTTGTGGAACGTGACAGCGGAATTACACATTTAAAGAGAGGGAGTGGTTCAAGAAGAAGTAAACATTTTTATTACATAAATTAGTCAAAAATAAAGTTTCTCATGTCAACATATTTTTTTGCCTTATTTTTCGAAACGTAAAAGTAGGTCTTTAGTGATTGACGGAGGAGAGCTCGGGTTGCAGCAGCGGCGACGGAGGCGGTCTGGCTGGGCTACTGGGCGTCGGAGCAGAAGCGGAGAAGAGCGGTGACTCGGCGACCGGTTCTGGCGTCGCGGGAGGATGCTCGTGCGGAGGTGCTGCTGCGGCGGCAGTTCGGCAGAGGGAAGCGGCGAACCAGCAGCGGCGGTGGTGGCGCGGTGCTCGTGGACGAGCGGCTGCGGGGCGAAGGGCAACGAAGAAGATGAACAGTGCTATTTTTTTTTTCTCTCTCCTGCTGGCCTCACGTCTCCATCACGCCTGCTGTTCCTTCTGTTCTCTGTCCCTTCTGCTGACTTTGCTTTTCCTCAAAAGAGTTTTTTTTTTCGTGTTATTCTTTCTTGACCCCAAAAGAAACGAAGAAAAAGTCCCAAGAGTAAACAAAGAAAATGCCCCAAAAACCCTAAAAAAAAAACCGAAAAAAGAAACCTTTCTCTTTAGTCTTGAATTTTTTACCCAAAAACCGAGAGATAAGCCCCCCTCACGCTTTTTTGCTCTGAATTTTTTTGCTACCCCTTTGTCGTAGGCGCACAACACCATTTTATAGGAGAGAGAAATAGATTTTAGTGGAATATTTTATTTTCAATTTTGTTTGTACAAAATTCCCCTGAATGTATTGTTGGAATTTAAGTATCTCACACAATATTCTCTTTTGTATGTTTTCAAATATTTCATCCGAAAATTTCATTTTTACCCAAAAATATGTCCCTCAATATATATTACCTAAATATGTGAAAAATCTCATTTGAATATGTGAAAAGATCTCACGTCATATCAACGCTCACCGTCAGTTCAATGCAAAAATGGAATAAAATAAAATAGATGCTCCTAAAATTATATATTACAATTTTAATTCTATTTTTTTGGGGTAAAAATTAACTTATTTTTTATGCAAAAATTTTAGGTGTTAATAAGAATAGTGTGAAATTGTTTGAACTCTTTACTAATGAGTTATTTAATGTTATTAATGCCGTTTATTTTATGATTTTCTTTATATAAAAAAATTATAATTAATATATTAGATAGGATTGATTTAACTTGGACCGACTCTAAACTTTTAGAATCAAGAACCAACTCACACAATGTTAGTTTAGGAATCCCATGACCAATGACTGTTCTAGTCTTCTTGAGACTCGGATTAGGATCGGCAAGATTGGACTAATCTATGATCGGTCCAGAGTTGATCCGAGACTAATGTCCATCCTTAGTCCATCCATCAATGGAAGCTAGTCTCATGAATGGCTAGAAAAACCAAAAAACAGAGAGAGTGTGTAGTTGGGACAGACAAGACGTCTCCCTAACACACAAAAATGTTGTTCCAAGCTAGGTAGCACCGACACGTTGCCGGAGCTCTCGAGTCGTGTCCGACACGTGTCGACGTGTCCGACATGCTCGGACACGTTCGGACAGGCGTTGACCGCATGTCGACAAATCCGACACGCGGTTAACGCTTGTCGACACACGTGTCCGAAAGGGTGGAGGCCGCGAGTGAAGGCGAGCCCGTGACAGTGAGAGACGGCCAGAGAAAGAGAAAAGAGTGAGGCGAGGGCCGTGAGGAGGAACTTCACGAGGGAGGCACTCGTGGGGGAGGGCAGCATTGTCGAGTGGGGCGGTGGCGGCGGTGGCAAGGGGGAGGAGGAGGAGTTCGCGGCAGTGTGCAGCCTCTCCATGCACAGGGACCGCGTGTTCCGCCTTCTTTTCCGATCCCTTCCACTGAAATTTTTTCTAGGTTACTCCCTTTTCCGCTCCTTCGGCGAATGCTGGTGCTTTTTTTGCGAGTCTTCGATGCTTTCGGAGATAGGCGTCGTGCGGCGAGGACTGAGGAGTAGGAGAAGAAGGTGCCGTGCTGCTACGTTTTGAGAACTCAGAAGGAAAATACAAGATTAAAAAAGGGGCTTGTGTGTTGAAGCGAGGAGGAAATGACAGGAGGGAGGGGAAGGGACGGCTGTCAGGTGGTGGGGAGGGAAAAAAAGTGAAAAAATTTGGGGGTAGGGTCTTACGAGGGAAAAAAAGGGAGGGAGTTTGGGCCCGCAGGGTTTTTTTTTAGGGGAGAGGGGGTTTGATTTTAATGAAATAAAAATAAATTTGGGATAATGAAATAAAAAAAAACTTAAAATCTTACCGAAAATGTTGAATGATTAGTGTAAATTTATAATAAATTCTTTTTAAATTAATTAATTATTTATAAATTAGATTCAAATTAATTAAAAATAAAAATATTTATTTAATATATAACGTGTCCCAGCGTGTTGAAATTTTCTATTTTTAAGAAATGACGTGTTGACGTGTCGTGTCGTGTCCCGCCGTGTCAGTGCAACCTAGGTTCCAAGTTCCAACAATCACAACTTCACTTCGTTCACAAATCTCTAGTGTTGAAAGCTGATATGCTTTTGCGTTTGCATACATACCAACCATCGAGTCATCTTTTGCATTTTTCTATAAAAATATTTAAGAATCAGATAGACAAACTTATTTTCTACTCTCAAGATTACGAAAAGTTTTTTTCTAAGCAGACTAGTTCGATTTCCACCGCCTCATATTTGCTAAGCTTTTAAAATAAAGGCACTTGCAGAGGTATTTAATTATGGTCGCTCTCCCTTGCTTATCCTCTCTCACTCTCTCTCGCTTTGGTACCATTTTATGCAAACGAGAGACAAAGGACCCTCCTTTGCGCCGCGTCGTAGAAATGCTGGGAAAGCTGAAGTGGATCATTGCGGCACGCGAACGAGACTCCTCCGGGTGCCTGGGGTGTTGGAATCAAATCATACCTTTATCTTCTTTCAAGTGAGGCGGAAGAAATCAAACTAATCTACTTAAAAACAAAACTTTTCAAAATCGTGATGGCAGAAATGAGTTTGTTCCATTAGATTCATAAATGTTTTTATAAGAAAAATGCGAAAGACGACGCCACGACTAATGTGTAGACCATCGCAAAAGTGCATTGGCTTTTCACACTGGAGATTTTTTGTGAACGAAGTGAAGTTTTAATTGTTGAAGCAACTTTCTTGTGTATTAGGTAGACTAGTCGTGTCTACACACTATATATCTGTCCACATTTTTGCTTTTTTGGCCATTCCCGAGACTAACTTCGATTGATGGATGGACATAACTGCTCTGTAGTCTAAATTTGCATGGATCGACTTAGATGATCTACATTTTTAAATACAAAGAAAAAATCATGAAATAATTATTTGCTTAACTTAAAAATATATGATTTCGTAAGTCAAAGTTTTGACAAAAAGAAGAATATGATGGTTTAACAATGAATGAAGAGAAGAATATGATGCTGATGCTGATGGGCACCGACGAGGGAGATTTTATATATATATATATGGAAATGAGAGCGTGATCGTCCGTTACTTCTGTTGCGACCTACCATACCCACAACACTGTTTGCTGATAAACGGAAGGTTTTGTAATTGAAAACCGTTGGCCCAGCCTCGCAAACAAGATGGCATGCTGGGGAAGAATGGTGTCGAAGTCATGAGAGATGAGAGAATGACTGAAGGAGTAAGGGTTTGGGCTTTCTCTTTAACATGGTGATGTTGCAAAATAGATGAAGTTGATTGGGTCACGGGCGACGAGGGAGATAGAGATATATGTGTGTGTATATATGTTGCGGAGTTTTCGCTGGTCATTTCTTGAGATAAAAACTTTTAACATGAGTAAAGAGTGCTTTTTGATATTTTTTGAAGACAAATTGAAGAAGAAACATACCTTGCCCAAATCACTGATGCGAGACTGGTCTGTGGAATCAATATGTGCGATAATCACATGGACTCGAATACTTCTAATTGTCCAACTTCCCATACATTTAAAAAAAACAACTTTTAAGTCATTAAAAGGGAGATAGGATGCATGATGGGTACCTCTGAACCATTCAAACCGACCTTTCCAACCCTTATGAAAATAAAAATGAAATGAAGCTTTCGTTGTGAAAGTGTTTAGGGACATGCTTAGAAGGTTTCTTCGTAATATCCGGTCAGTCACTACATCATTATCGTAGTTTGTCAAGGATGTAGATCCATCAGACAAAAAAAAAAAAGTAGATCCGACGATTTAAAGCACAAAAAAAAGTACACCGCAATGTATGGAAGGGAAATATGATACAGAAGAAATCATTTCTCATGTTTTTGGGATAAGAAATCATTTCACATTCTTTGAACAATAAATGTTCACGGTGATGAAATTAATGGTCACCGTCAAGACACATGCCAATATTTTTAGGCAGATATAATGCCAAAAATATTAAATATCGAAATGAGTAATTTCCAAATAAAAACTTAGTTTAATGTTGGGGTTTATTATTACACGAAAATAAAAAAACCCGAGACATAATCGAGAATGAATAGTACAACAAAGTAGACTGGATAGGATATCGGTCACACCTCCATTGTCAGGAGTCTTGGCCACTCCATTGGGATAAATTGACTACATTGTCTTCAAATCAAATTACTTAAAATTCCATTGATAATTTTAGGGAAATACCGGTCTGGAACAATGGGCCAACTTGCACATCAACCACTGACATTACTCTGCCAAATAGTAAATAAATAAATAAATAAATTTTAGTTAGTCTAATGATAGAGAGGCGAGAGGTTTAATATTTGGGAGCTTTTTAATTGCTAATCTTAAAAACTGAAGATTTAGTACTTTCCACCAATTTTTTTTGGCATCGACATCCAAAATTTGAAATCGGAGTTTCGAAATCATACGGAATCCTAATGCAAAGATCAATCGGGAGGTGAAGCAAGCAAAGTAGGCAAAAAGAACAGAAAGCTTCTGTTTTCCAATGCATGAATAAAAAAAGAGGGATTAAAACACTGACATGGAAGAAGTCACTCCCGCAGCAGCATAAAAAAGAAGTCAAGTTGAGCCCAAGCCTCATCCTCCAGACTAATTTCCTAAAACTCTATAAGTTAAATATTTTAGGGTTAATATCTTGAAAAACCAAAAATTGGTACATCAATGACAAATTTACCCAAAACTATTTTTTTGACCATAAAAAATTCTAAACTAATATATTTTTGACAAATTTATTCCAAACTGGTACACTTGTAACAAATTTACCATCTCTTAATTTTCATTAAATTTTACTGTCAAATTATTAAGTTAAATGACACGTGACAGTTAACCTGGTATATCAATTTGAAATTTTACTCGTCGTTTGTCACAGTTTATAATTTTTGTTATTTTTTTGTAGTATTAATCCAATTTAGCGAATGGTATATTTGTCACAAATTTACCAATTGTGGATTTTTTGTGGTTGAATAAATTAGTTTAAGGTAAATTTGTCAAAAATGTACCAGTTTATGGTTTTTTTTGTCAATCGGGATAAATTTGTTACAAGTATACAAGTTTGAGGTTTTTCATGATAAAAAAAATAGTTTAGGATAAATTTGTCACAATTGTATCAATTTGGAGTTTTTCAGGCTATTAACCCAATATTTTAATAACGAAAAATCCAAAAGAGCAGTTTTTCCAAATTCTTGAAGTAAAGACAAATTAATTGATGGTTAGACGTTTTATTAATTGCTCTAGAAAATTGAAGATCTTTGAGTATCTACCTCTAATAAAACAAAGGAATGGCAAAATTGAGTAAATGTAGACAATCGGACGTATACCAAAGGGAGGGAGTTTTAGTTTAGGTTCAATTCTTTTTGGTTAAATCATTCTAAAATAGTGGTCGATTTCATTTCACGATTTTCTCAATTTTGGTGAACTTAAAATTACATTTTCATAGACATTGACAGTGGAATTACACATATTCATGGGCAATTGAATTACTATATATTCTTTATTTTTTATTTTATTTTGGCCAAAAAAATATTTATTGATTATGTCATTTTAATATACAAGAGAAGAAAACAAGAAAACGATCTCAGTTGAATCTATATCTTTGGATATAAATATAATGGGGATTGGGTGAAAATTCTCTTTTTATTTCCTAGTCATCAAGCGTACCACATAGTTGAACGCCAGAGAAATAAGAAAAGGGCCATGATCTTAAACAAATTATATGGAAATTGAAAATTCACTATATTTCAAGGACCATAATTATCATTGTTAGATAGAAAATCACGGTACAAGCACCTTGATTTTGAAACTTCAGCAATAATGCAAAAGTTGAAATTGTTCTAAAGCCAATTCCACGAACAAGAAAAGAAAAAGAACATGTAAATTTAAATATAAAACAGCAAAGGCAAAAAGCTTGGGGTAATGGAAATTGGATTGGCATCCAATATTGTTCGGATAAAATCCTCAGTAATTAAATAAGCAGAGCCCTAAATCCCATTGAAAGCTAATCTTCTTTTTGTGACCACTCACACCAACCACCGCAGAGAATCATCGGGTGATCATCATTGTTCTTCGCATTTTCCCCACGGAAACATTGAAGAGTATGAAGGAACTAACTCATCCCATTACTCAGAGCGTGTCTCAAAAGGATGAAATGAGATTGGGACTTTAATCA
Organism: Eucalyptus sideroxylon; assembly: GCA_014182405.2. Lineage (NCBI taxonomy): Eukaryota > Viridiplantae > Streptophyta > Magnoliopsida > Myrtales > Myrtaceae > Eucalyptus > Eucalyptus sideroxylon. Next base: position 20,810,993 of record CM024549.2, on the reverse strand, counting down.
ACACGAGGGCTAAATTTTCTAAAAGCGAAGGGGGAGATATATTTTGTAATTTTTGCCTAAAAATATATTGATATCAAGATTCGTGAGCCCATTTATCGTTCAAAATTAATTACACCTACATTGTCTGCTTTGGACGCTCTAATTTCCGCACTTTTTTCATCTTTATAATTTGACTCATCAAACGCGATATGATTTTTTTTAGACTTTACTGAAACTATATATTAATTTCGTTGAGTTTGCGGTGATACTTCTCATTAATCAACCTCAATTCCCTAAAGCTTTACTGGAAACTGTAGAATTGTTAACGAAAGAGAAGGAAAGAAAATTGGAGCGAAAGAGAGAAATTCAGAAGGTGGGGGTAGAACATGAGGAGAGAATGGCCTCGCTAAACGATGATCGTGCCTTTGACAGTACAAAGAGAGATCCTGATGTTCCTCTTCCCCACTGCTTTCCATATCTCACGTGATGGAAAAGGAACCTCAGTTCAGTACATGTGAAAAACGGCAAGGGAATCCGCCCTGTTTGTACACGTACCCGTCTCGACAATGCTAGAATTCTTTAGTTCCGGTGGACCTACATCTCGGCAACTACAATTAAAGCTCTTCAGCACCCTATATTTTGGACAGAAAAAGGACACAAGATGGTCTAAAGAAAATGGACTTCTTCAAGATCACATTTCGCTTTATTTTCCTTTGTTTTTTTTCCTTTCAATCCTTTGATGCCAGGTATCGATTGGCATTTCTTAGAGAAAGTTGGCACGGACTTTCCTGAGTATATGTTTGCATCGCTTAGCCAAAGAAGGCCGCACTGCAATAATACCTAAGGATGAGCACGGTTTCTAGATAAAATCAGGAATCGGAAAATTGGATAGATGGATTTGGTTCGCTTCTCAATTCTAAGGAGGCCAGTTCTGGTTCTCGATCACTTTTTTTGGGAACTGATAGTTCCTAATTCCAATCGGAACATGGCATAGAAACCTATTATGTTCTTCACTTTCCTCGTTTTCCTTATTTCCTCTACAATCGCAAGTCTGCAACCCTCCACTCCCAAGCCCTCGATGATCCCACGCTGCTGCTCGCCACTCTCAACGCCGCCGTCACAACCCACGATGTCGCCACAGACGCTATCCCCGACACCAAGCTCGTCAAGGAAGGGTCTGTCCCTCTCTCTATTAATTGCATCGTTTCCGATCAATGTTTCCCTAAATTTTTAGCTTGTGGGACTTGTGATTCAATTGGGTCCTACTGATTTTTGGTGGGTTTTTCACATGGTGCGATCTTTAAAGGCGGGTGATCATTAGGGCTCGGAACCTACGCACTGCCGCTAATTTCATCCCCCAAGTCGTTTTGCGGTTGGAGGTTCTGCTACAGCAACGAGGTTCGTGTGATTCTTCGACCATATCGCTGCTCCGTTTGACGATACTATTGACTCTTGCTGTTGCGTGTGCTACCTCCCAACAACGAGCTACTGCTGGACCACCATTGCAATGCTACTATCTAAATTAGAGACTATTGAAGCAATCATCCAGAGAATTTATTGAATCCTGTCATTCGGGAGAGGAGTTACAGCACTTTGGACTATAAGAAAATTGTGACGATCTCAAAAAAGTTAAGACATCCTTTAGAAAAAAGGTATTTCCCTTCCTTTACATAAGAGGAGCCAAGCAAAATCCAAAAAAGAAGTCTCTTGATGCATTAGTAAGAAGACTCAAGGATGTCAATAGATTCATTCATGACTTCACTTGTGATATTTCCTTATTCTGAATTGTCTCTATTGATTGCATTCTATTTACTTTGTATAAAATTATTTCTATTATTATTAGTGGTAAAGGTCATTCAGGTTTTTCTGTTTCTTGTATCGATAGTTTCATAAGTTCTTTTTGGCCGTATAATTGTCTCACTTGCATGGGTATTGAGTTGTATCAATTCTTTTAATTATAATAGCATCTTTCAATAGTGTACTTCTAGCATCCGTAGGAGAACTGATGCTACTCTTGATAAATCATTTGTGAGTTGATGCAACACCGTTCTTTCAGCATAGACCATTATTGAACCTTTAAATATGATTATAACTCTTAAACGTTATTGATTATCAGCTTATTCCTTGGCTCTCTCAACCACCGTACTAATTAAGAGAAGAAATTCTCCCCTTCCTTAGTACTTGTGATCTCTTCCCTGTGTCGGGATTGATTAGTCTTTTTTTATGTTGTTTTCTTTATGATGATCCTCTTATTTTGCACGATATAATCTTTTTGCTTTTGTTTGCATGACCTTAATCATGGACTTCCATGTATTATGAAGCATGGTATGCTGGATTCATCTATAGTAGCATATGCTGGCTAAACCCCCATTATCTCATAGAGCATTATGAGGTAGGAAATATACGGTAATATGTTTGTAGAACTAGCAAGTTAGGGATAAATAACTGAGGCGGGTTCTGTTGAGAGCTATGCAACCATAAACTTCTAGTTCTTCACAATATAGGACAAGTCTGTACAAATATACGGTATCATTTACTGACATGAGTGGATAGATTTAGTTATAATCAACAAGCCCTTGAAGGGAGAAAAAAAAGAATCCCAAGCCATTGGTTGATCACTAATCAACTCTAAAAAGACAAATGCGCACCACATAAATAATAGTAAAAGAGGAAAGGAAAACCGTGGGTATTGAGGTCAGCTCCCCTCATGCACAAAAGAGTTTATTATTGTTTCATTCATTTCCGTTTTTTAACTGAAAATAAAAAAGAAAAAAGAAAAAGAACTTATTGGAATTTGGAATTGACCTTAAAAGTTGTGACGAGGTAAGTTTTGAGTTTTTGGTTCTAATGGATAAGTTTCAGATTCCAAGAAATGAGGAACCTATAAGGAGCTAGAACTGCTCATCCCTAATAATACCGTTCAACCAAAAGCAAAAGCCCCAACTGGCCAGCCAGCCAGCCAGAGATGCTGCGATGAATCGATTCAGCTTTCCCGTTTGCATCAATGGTACCTTCTCATAACTCACAAGGCCAAAGTGAAGAGAGAAAAGAGGCCACGGTGAGCGACCATAATTAATAAGTTTCATTTTAAAAACTTATTAAGTATGAAATATGAAATTCTTTTAAAATTTACATCTATTAAAAATGTAAATACATTTAAACATAATGTGAAATTCGAAATAGCCCATTGTCTATCTACAAATTCTATCACTTTTTTTATAAATATTAATATCACAAAAATTCTAAACTAATTTATTTACAATAAATTTATCTTAAATTAATCATTAAAAAAGTAAATATATTTAAATATAATCGAAAAACCATCTATCTACAAGCTCCATCACTTTTTATGAATCATGATTACGTTCTTTGGGTGAAAATAAACGTGGATGGGCAGTCACATAGGGTGCGAATGGTAATGCTTATGTTCTTTTTTTTGTTCCAAGGAACAGAAACAAAAAAAAGTGTTTCTGTTCCGGGAACAATTTTTGAACAAAAGAACGCGTTTGGTAACGTTTGGTCCGGGAATAAAAATGAACAGAAACACGTTTGGTAAATTTTATTCTTTTTTTTGTTTCTTTTAATTTTTTAAACATTTTTATTTTATTTTTCATTTTTTCCTTTCTTTTTTTTTTTTCGGCTGTCACGGCCTCCCTCAGCGACCGGCCGACGGGGCGGGCTACCTCGCCTTGGCTGGGCGAGCTCGGCTCGCCCAGCCAAGGCGAGGCTCGGCGTCGCCGCGCGGGCGAGGCCGAGCCTCGACGGCCGGGTCGCCGGCCATGGCCGAGGCCGGCGACCGGCGAAAGAAAAAAGAAGAAAAAAAAGAAGAAGAAAAGAAGAAGAGAAGAAGAAGAGAGAGAAGAAACGTTTCTTCGTTTTTGTTTTCGAACAAGAAACAACAAATTGTTGTTTCTTTTTTTTGTTCTTATTTTCTTCCGGAAACAAAAAAATGAAAAAAGAACAGAAACGCAACCAAACGCGTTTCTGTTCTTTTTTGTTCCCGGGAACAAAATCCGTACAGAAGAGTTCTAGAAACGTTTCTTAGAAACGTTTCCATGCACACCCATAGTTAATGTACTATGGAAATTTCCAAATCTACAGTGCAAGAGGCAGAGAATCCTTCAGTTTGGACAAGATTTTGGCGTTGGCCCACTGCTCTATGCAGAGAGAGAGAGAGAGAGAGAGAGAGAGAGAGAGAGGGGAGGGAGCGTGTGATGCGATTTTCGTGCGTATAGGTCTCCATGCCTCGCGATATCTTCATTGGAAATAGATATTTTCCCCACCTTTTATTCCTTTTGATTTTAAATTTCTATGGAATACTGGAGGATCTGCCAAGTTAATTGGGAGAAGAGACGATCGGACTAGACCCTTTTCTTTCCTAAAACCAATTTAATTCAAGTATTTTTAATATGAAAAATCTAGCAAAGTTTCTTCAATATCTAAAATAAAAAAAAAAAAAAATTGATGGATAGACTTTTCCATTAATTGTTGTGGAAAATGGATGAGTTTTAGCATTGACTTTTAATAAAAGGGAAAATTATCACAAAAAATCTTAACCTTTATTTTTGTGATAATTTTATTTATAATTTTTTTGTGACACAAAAAACTTTAAACTTGTACTTATACTATACATTTTTCCCAATTTTTTTTTGACATAAAAAATCCCAAATTTATATCCATATAGTACATTTACCTTAACTTCTTTGATTGATGGGCAATTTTTTTCTTAGAAAATTCTTTTTCTTTCCTTTATTTGTTTTTTTATTTCTCTTTTCTTTTTTTCTTCTTCTCTTTTCTCTCGGGTGAGCACGGCCCTCGTCAAGTTCCCTCCGCCGACCATGGCATAGGAAAGAGAGAAAAAGGAAAAAAAAGAAGAAGAAGAGAAAAAGACAGGAAAATGAAAGAAAAAGAGAAAAAAAAATTAAATTGAAAGACTAAAATACCCTTCAGCCAAAGAGTTCAGGATAAATCTGTTACATTAGCATAAATTTAGAATTTTTGATATCACAAAGAAAAGTTTAGGATAAATGTGTCAATTAATAAAATTTATGACTTTTTGTGTCATAAAAAATGTTTGAAGTGAATGTATCACGTATGTATAAGTTTAAGATTTTTTATGGACAAAATTTGGGACTTTTTGTTGTATTTTTCCTTAATAAAAACATAGGAATGACAAGACTCCTAGGGAATGGAAATCATTGGTTTATATATCGCACACGAGTTTTGGATTTGGTTCACCTGTTTTTTAATAAATCTTTCAAATATGGTCGTCATTCCATAATTTTTCAATTTAGGTGAACTTAATAAACACCCCTTCGTAGAACTCGATAGCAGAATTACATATTCAAATAGGACGGAGTGGTTCAAGAACAAGAAGAAAACATTTTTAGCAAATAAATTAGTCAAAAAGATAGGTCTTTCACATCAACGTGCTCTTTTGCGCTATTTTTTCCAACATAAAAGTAGGTCTTGAATGATATTTCAATATGAAATTAAATTGGGAAGCGACATGAATATTTTGGTAAGAAATTTAATTTGAAGCAAAAGCTGTAAACTCTTGACCAAATATAGAAAAGGCAAGAGTTTAATTTTCTCTTGTCAATGCACTATTATGTGATGGAACGCATCGGGAATATAATCATCATAAACACATTGCATAGTTATTTTACTTTGACATTTATTCGTTGAATTGACTTGTCTTGATTTATATATTTTGTCTACATTTCTAGACCCAAAAAAATTTATATATTTTGTTTGCTATTTCATCTTAGCGGAATGATACTTCCACAACTAAAAAGTACAACTCTTCCCCAAATTTTTCAAATATTACCTTTTGATTGGACCGGTTTACCCTTGTCAAAAGTCATACAAAATTTTCCATGAAGTATTTTTAAGATTGTCTCTCTACTTCATCAAAATAATCATTTCATAGCTCTTTAAAATTCTCCAGGGTCAAGGTTCATTTGTGTGATAAGCAATAAAAGCATTTCGGTATCTTTATTATTAAATTCAAACATGGAGTCAATTTGCTTAGTTACGCTTAATTTTTACTTCATTTGTAAATTTGCATTATCTAAAAAGAGTATGTCTAATCCAAAAATTAACTATCCCCAACGAGATTTATGGTATCGCCTTCTTCTTGCAACTGTATTGGCCGAAACTCCTCATTTCTATATCCCTCGTCACAAAATGATTGAAAAATTAAGAGACATTAAATCGATGTAACAAATTGAACTGGTTTTGTTAATCCCTATGATCTCGAAGAGTTACTTATCAAGCCAATCGCATATTCAATTACAAAATGTTTCTTAAAAATTGTCGTTTATCATTTATCAAGCATATTAATTCAACGCAATGTGTCAGTCTTTGCATGACTTAGATTAATTTATAGCTAACAACAATATAAATAATATCTAGAGAAATTATTCGCCCATCGTTGATTTTTGCAACAAAATTTTGTCGTCTTACATGTACGGTCAAACCATGAAATTGGAAGTTAACAACATAGAAACGAAAAGTTAAGGGATGCAAAGTTTAAAAAGTACAGAACCACTATTAATTAGGTCCTGAGCTCGCCATGTGTGGAACTCAGGCGTCCAAAAAATTATAAGTTTTGTTTCCATGGTTATCCCCAATTTTCTATCATCATATACCTAATTTCTATATTCTTGAAGTCCATACATCATTTGAAATTTCACTAGTAGCGAAGAGTTTAAAACCAATATTTTATTTAATCCTCTTAAAAAATGCAATATTTGGAAATCTTAACTCTTAATCATCAATGGGTTTGGTTTTGTAGTGACATTTGGAATTATAAGATAGGCTACAGTAGCTTGATTATATCAAAGTGAACATTGTTCTAAATCTCTTGCGATCACTGATAATTTTTCGATCTTATGACTCGTAAAATAATGTCATTGCGATTACACAAAAAAGAAATGAATTATGACGTGTCTACTCAAACCAACATGCAACCATGAATCCAGCGAAAGGTCAGTAAAAACTCTCCAGATTTGAGGTGTCCGTAAAATGCGACTTTAACCCCTCAAATCTCCATCATTTTCCACGAAATTTCAGTATTTTATAGTAAAAGGTGTTAGCTTCAACTTTCATGAAGACATCAAAGCCAAAATCGGACTCTAAACACACATGCAAGCTCAAACAAGTTACTGACTCACACAACCCGAGCAAGAACAGTCACACGACTTAAGAACGAGCCAACCTTACCTCGGTTTTTCGCACTTAAAACACCTAAAATCTAACATGCAATCAACAATACAAGCATGCAAGAGAAGTTAGAGGACTCCACTTGCCTCTAGGATGAACGATCGACGACGTACGGCGGACGGACATGGCGGCGACGGCGACTCCCTCCTTCCTTTCTCTCTCGGCTGCTTCTCCTCTCTCGCACAACTCTCTCTCTCTCTCTCTCTCTCTCTCTCTCTCTCTCTCTCTTGGGCAAACAAAATGGCCGGTCACCCTCTATCTCTCCCTTCTTATACCCCCCTAGAGCTCATCATTTGCAATGATTGTTTCACCTCAACCATGGCCAATGCATGGCCTTCCCCTTTGCCACTTGTCACATTGGATTTTGAATTTGATTGGGCTTCTTGGGCTTGGGCTTTTGGGCCATCCGGCCACTTCTCTTGGGCCTCCATTGGGCCGGTCGACTTCCCCTCTTGGGCCGCTCATCTTGGCCCATTAAGCTTAGGCCAAATGGGCTTAAGGCCCATTCGAAAATTAACCCCTTTTTCCCCTTTTTTTTTTGAATTCCTTCTATAAATATTTTTAAATTTCCATTTTCATCTTGGCCAAAGTCTTGGGATATTTCATTCATTGAAATTTAATTTATAAATCTTATGGCCAAGCATAGATTATTAATCTATCGAATTTTAAATTTTCACAATCCTATGCACAAATCATTTAAATAAAAGACTAATGGCTAAAGTATAAGCCATGAGAAATTTATCGCCTAATTAGAGACTTTAACACACCTTATGGCTTGGCTTTGAATTTTGGGATGCCACATGTATACTTAGACTGATGTAACAAAATATGTCTGGGGCACTGTGAGACATCAATTGTTTATTTCTTTTCAGGGTTGTAGCCATTATGTCATCCCTAACAGGTGCATAATTTGAGTTCCCAAGTGTAGGTATACTCATTGGTTGCACGGCTTATTTGCTAGTATGAATTATTTTGTAAAGTTGATGAATGTTGAATGCCTTACATTATTGATAGAGCGCTATCAAGCCCATCATGTCCGAGTGGGAGATGTAGTACTTTAGCTGGTACGTCCATGATGGGGTGCGATTGGAACGCACCATTTTGTCTTGATGCGTTACGATGGAAAGACACTAATGGAGGGGTACGAAGGGAGACGTATAAAAGCCTCCCGAACACAACCGTTGGACCGGTTGGAAAACAGACGCACCAGATTTCTCTCCCTTTCCATTAAGGAAGAAGCAGGCATTCTATTTCACTTTTGCAAGAACAATCGGCATTTACGCCGTGGAAATCGGGTGCTTTCCTTGTGATTGTATCCAGACTAATGTGAGGTAGTGTTGTTCGTGTTTTATTGGCAATTCAACGTTCGTTCCGGGGCTATTTGCTGTTTGCGCATCAGAATCCGGTAAGTCGTCTTCTGCCGACTTGAATTCCAACAGTTGACCCACAAATGGAGGGACGTGCATAGGAGATTGAAGACCCACGATTCTCATGCATAGGAGGAAAAAGGGGCGGTTCAGAATTGTTGATTTCCCTTTGTAGCCGACCACATCTATTGAGTATGTGGAGACGTTGAGTTTCACGGTGATTGAATTGGCATGACGTAACAAGACGTAATTATAAGGTCATTACGAAACGTAACATCTTGATCCAATAATGGTAGTGATGAAATGACATCCACACTTGGTGCCAACTATGTAGTTCGATGACAAATTCGTCAATCCCCAAACCGTTATGCATTTGAGGTCTAGCGAAATCCGGATGTCACAATTTGTTGCACTATGATTTATAGGAGGCTTCTGAGAATCAAAGAAGTTTCTACATCAGCATTATAAAATGTTTTGACATTGAGTTGTTTTGACTACTACACCATGGTTGATACATTATTGATGCCGTTGGACCCTCGAGATGACGATGCCTCGGGCGTCGGGTTGCCTAGAGGATTGTAGTGGCGATGCCTCTGGAAGTCTAGGGACTGGTGAACCCTAGAGGTTCCCCGGGTGTCAGGATTCTTGGAAGTGTGACGCAATACATTTTGGATGCCTGTGGGACATCATTGACATGGTGAGCCTTGGAGGTTCCTCGTGATGTTAGGTGAGATGTGAGATATTTGCAGGTGTAACGTAACACGCTTTGGATGTTCAGTGACTGAAATATGGAACCGGAGGCCTTTGTGATGTTAGGTTGGGTACGATATGCCTGGAGGAACACAAAAAGTGATCTATGAAGTTCGGTCGGCAAGAGCAAAAGGGACACACTGCAGCCATAATTCTACCATAAGAAAGATGCAAAACCTGAGTTGGAAGCCGGTTACGGGTGATGAGCCACAGGTGCGTTTGATAACAAGCAGGAAAAGAGGAACACCATATGAAGGAGGACCAAGACACCACGCAACCCCTAAGGCGAATTAGGTCCCAAGCAGATGCAGTAGAGAACCTACCGGAAGGGTGTCGAAGCCATTGAAAGCGATCTTATTCTTGACTAAGCACCGGGGAAGGTTCTCCCTAGTTCGCCATATTAGTGAGGACATACCATCCCATAGGAGTAGCAAGGCCATTAGCAATCGAAGCCGGTTGCGAAATACCCGACCGATAAATTTCCTGATTAGAAAAAAATCTGTTAAGAGGACCATTTGGATGCCAAGGATCGAACCAAAGGAGACCGAGTGCCCATTCCCTACAATCCACCTGAAGTGTTGTTGTAAATTCTCACGGAGGTCCAAAAAATTTTTCCAAGCCCAAGAGCACTGTGTAAGATGTGGGACAATCCAAAAATTCTTCTGTTTAAAAAGGTGGAATGAATCCACTTGCACCATAAAGACTCATTATCAAAAAAGAGTAGCCAGATGTGCTTGAGCATGGAAGCTATATTACTTTCTCGCAAAATACGAATACCAATGCCGCCCTCCTTTTTAGGTAAACAAATATCATTTCAAGACACCTTAGCACCACTTGATCCCAAAACTGGACCCTTCCAAAGGAATTGTTGGAGTAATTGTTCAATGCGATTAAGGACCAAGCATGGTAGAAAAAATTACATTAGCCCAAAAGACTTGGATGGAATGGAGCACTGACCTGATGAGTTGCAAGTGTCCCTCAAAAGATAGGAAATGATGAGTCCACGATTGAACTCTTGTAGTAATTGCATTTAACAATGAGACACAATTTGCCTTCCTCAATTTGGAAGAAATAACGGGCACTCCATGATACTGAAAAGGCAAAGAGCCCAACTAGTAGCCCAGCTTGATCAAGATATTATCACGAAGAGTGGAAGAGCTCCCAGATAAGAAAACTTCACTCTTTCTTAGGTTTGGAGTAAGACCACTCCTACTGGAAAACTTGTCTATCCCTACTTTGTAAAGATCAATAGAAGCCAAGCTAGCTTCTGCGAAGAGTAGCACGTCATCTGCAAAGAATAGATGAAATAGCCTAGAGGACTTACAACGCCAGAAGAACCCAAAGGCTGGTTGATAGGTTTGAATATCCAATAAGCCCATAAAAATTTCCATAACAAGAGTGAAGATGTATGGAGACATTGGGTCTCTTTGCCAAATGTCCCTACCACTCGAAAAGAACCCATGGAGTTCCCCATTCAAAGAGATGAAAAATTTGGGGGAACGGATGCAAACCATAATACAAGCAATGAACTCCGAGGGGAAGTCAAAAGCTTGTGAGGTTAATTCAATGAAATCCTAGTCAACCGTATCATAGGCTTTTCGGAAATCAACTTTAATAACACACTTTGGCTGGTAGGGATCATATGATGGCACAAAATAGCTCCTGGGCTAGCAAAATATTGTCACTAATATGTGTGCCTTCAACAAAAACATTTTGGGGCAAACTAATAATAGAGGGCAACGCATGAGAAAGCTGATTGCTATTAATTTAGTGATGCATTGTATATAGTGTTGCAATAAGCTATAGGCCGAAAGTAATTGACATTTGAAGCATTAGGGATCTTGGGAACCAATGCCAAAATTGTAGTATTTATCTCCCGCAATAGCTTGCTAGTCATGAAGAAATCTTTAACCGCCAAAATTACCGAAGAACCAACAATCCCCCAGGAGTGTTTAAAGAACTCTACACTAAAGCCATCTAGACCAGGGGCTTTGCTCACTACAAGCAAGAATAAGGTATCTCGAATCTCCAAATTAGAAATAGGGCTGGAGAGAAAACGCACCTGATCTTCATCTAGTGTCCGTCCCAAAACCGCTCGGATCTCCTCCACGGTAGGTTGACCAGAGGGAGAAGAGGCCGCTAGTAAATCACAAAAATGCATGACAAACAAGTGTTGCACTTCAGTTGGGTCGGAAGTGATATTATCACCGTCGGACAGTGAGATAACCTTGTTCCGAAGGTGTCTTCTGTTTACTGAGTGATGAAAAAATTTGGTGTTGAGATCACCTTCTTTCAATCATCACACCCTTGACTTTTTTTCTGTAGAAGGATTCTTCTTGGAGGCGCAATTCAGAGAAAGTCTAGAATTGTATCTTTTCATTTTCAGCAAGTTGTAGATTAAGGGGATCACTCTGCAGAGCATCTTTGGTGTTGCTTAATGCACGCCTTCCCTCAGTTGTTCTAGAAGATAGGTTCGAAAAGGACTCTTTGTTGAGCTATTTTAACCTGTACTTAAGTAGTCGCAGCTTACAACAGAGAATGTACATTAGCATCTCACTAAAGGGCGAGTCCCAGACTTGGGAAACCAAACTGAAGAAATCCGGGTGGGTAGTCTAGAAGTTAAAAAACTTAAAAGGCTTGCAAGTCTTAGGAGTAGAAATAATTTTAACAACCATTGGCGAGTGATCCAAAATACCAGGGGCCAACAATGAAGCTTCAAAGAAAGATAACTCAGCATTCTACCAAGAATTCACAAGGACTCTATCAATTTTTCTTTTTGCTTTCGTAGTTTTTTTTTTTTGGTGGGTAAAAAGTAAGAATATATTGAGCTTTGGACAAATATACAAAAATCCAGCGCCAAAAACTTACACTAACTGCAACAACAGAAAGAGTGAAAGGAAGCTGAAGTAAAAGCCAAAAGGCAGCAACAAGACAAAGCAAACACAGCCCAAGGCCGGCAAACAAGCCGCACTACAAACAACTCAACAAACCTTGACTAACATTCAGTAAGACGAAGAATGGAGAACCAACGTAGTGGCAGGCTAAAGGAGGAGAAGAGCAAAACACAACACCTAAGAAGAAGTGGACGTATGATAAAAAACTACGAGGTTGAAGCCCCAACTTCTCTAAAGTCTCTTGTTCCTTGAGTTAGTTGGGACATTCTTGAATGTAAGAGCTTTGTCTTTGACTACCTTGATAAGGTGGTTTTTGAGAGCCGAGATCACCAATGTTTCACCCCCAAAAGATAATGCTATTCCTCTTCTTCCAAATGAGGTGGCACATGGCTCCGAAGGAGAAATGTGCAATGCTATGAAAGAAATCCTTACCCATTAAGAACTTCAACGCCCGAGAGAGATTGTCCTTCCAAGATCTGTTCCTCCAAGGTAGGTTGCACCTGGTGGCCCAAAAGTAAGCAAGCGTCGCCGAAGTGTCGCATTCAAGAAACAAGTGGTCGATGGAATCCAGAATTAAATTGCAAAAGGCACAAACTGTATAATCAATTCTTTCATATGAGAGAAGAAGCATTTGAGTAGGAAGTTGATTTTTGATAATCGACCACAAATTAAACTGAAATCAAGGGGCCATAGCATTATCCCAAATGAAAAAAGCCCAAGGCACATGATCTTTTTTAGCTCTAAAGGTATTCCAAGTAGACGCAACTGAGAATGAACCGAAAGGATCAGAGCACCAGGAAAAGCGATCCCGAGTCACAGATAGCACCGGGATAGAAATACTCAACCTCTTCAGGAACAATTTAAGTGTACGACCTGCGGGGGAAAAAAGATTAGCCACAACTGCATAACTTGGAAGGCCGAAGCTCTCCGAGAGAGAAACCGGAACAAAAGAGTCGAGAGGGCCACAAGATAACCAATTATCATGCCATAAGGATACCTCAAGGCCATTACCAATTTTCCAGAAGAAAGATAGTCTGAAATATCTTCTAAGTTGTAGGATTTTCTTCCACACCCAGGAACAGACAGCAGGTTGGGAAGAAATCCAAAAATTCTCCTTCTTTAAGAAATTAGAATGAACCCAACGGCACCATAGAGATTCTTTCTCAGTAAAAAGGATCAAAATATATTTGAGCATTAAGGCTTTGTTGCAATCCTTCAACTTCCGAATACCTAAGCTGCCTTCATCTTTCGAAACACAAACATCATCCCAAGAAACTTTGGCCCCCCCTCTACCAAGGGTAGTGCCCTTCCATAAGAATTGTCTTAGTATTTGTTCGACTCTTTCTAAAACCGCCAAAGGCAAAGTGAAGACACTGGCCCAAAATGTTTGAATATAATGTAGAACTGACCTTATTAGCTGGACTCTTCCTACAAAGGACAGAAATCGCGGAGCCTAGGATTGGACCCTATCGGTAATGCGGTCAATCAAGGTGATGCAATTAGCTTTGCTAAGTCTGGAAGTGATAATGGGCACACCGAGATAACGAACAGGAAGCTTCCCTTCTTGAAACCCAAATGCTAACCGAATATTGTCTTGAAGGGAAGTAGGGCCACTCGAGAGGAAAATCTCACTCTTGTCCTTATTTGGAAACAAACCGCTCCAAGAAGAGAAAATATCCAAACTCCTTTTAAGCACAGTTGTAGAAGCCCAGTTAGCCTAGCAAAAGAGAAATACATCGTCTACAAAGAAGAGGTGTGAAAAGTTCATCGCTTTACACCTCCAAAAATACCTAAACTCCTTAACTGAAGTCTGAGCACTCAAGATTCTTGAGAACACCTCCATAACAAGAGTAAATAGATAAGGTGACATGGGGTCCCCTTGACGGAGGCCACGACCACCAGAGAAGAACCCATGTAACTCCTCATTAATTGAGATAGAAAATTCCGACGTTCGCACACAAACCATTATTAGACGGATAATCCACTTAGGAAATCTAAAGGCCATGAGTGTAAGTTGTAGAAAATCCCAATCAACGGTATTGTATGCCTTCTGAAGATCCACTTTGACAGCACATTTTGGTAGATAAGGTTCTAAATGAAAACCAGCAAACAACTCTTGTGCAAGAAGGATATTATCTCTAATTCGTCTTCCTTTTACAAAGGCATTCTGGGATGGGTTAATCAGATAATTCAAGACCATCACAATGTGATTAGCCAAGATTTTAGTAATAACCTTGTATATAGTATTGCAGCATGCAATGGGCCTAAAGTCAGTGACAGCACATGCATTTGGAACTTTAGGGACAAGAGCAAGGATAATGTTGTTTACCTCTCTTAGAAGGCGGCCTAAAGAGAAGAAGTCCTTAACCGCCTCTAGGACCGAAGGTCCCACAATACCCCAATTGGATTTTAAAAACTCAACTATAAAGCCATCCAGGCCCGGGGTTTTGCCTCTTGCAAGGGAAAAAAGAGTATTCTTTATCTCCAAGTTAATAACCGAGTTGGCAAGAGGAGCGCCTTGAGCGTTTGAGAGAGGTTTGCTTTTGCAGTTTTTTTTTTTTTTTTTTTTTTGTGACCTAAGAATCCCGTACAGCTGGTAGCTAGCGAGTAAACCTGGGGGGACATGTAAGCGGGAGGACCCACCACCCCCGGCATCCTACTTAAAACCCCAAGCGATCGTGAGGGGATTCGAACTCCTCCCCTTTATGAAGGGGAGAGAGCCTAAACCATCGTGGCCACTAAGACGGTGGTTGTTTTCGCAGTTGTTTTTTTTTTTTTTTGGTAAAGGTAAGATATGAATAGATTTTGCAAAAATTACAATGAGGGGGGATGCCAGGCATCAACAAAACAGACACTCAAAAAGATCGAAGTCAAGAAAGAGTGTAGGGGTGCCTTGGGATCCAACGAACAACAAAGAAACCAACACAGGACGCCCTAACCAACAAAGACTAAGCTAAACTGAACAACCCTCCATCAATCAAAGATAGAAGGACTCAAGTCCCAGCTCTGTTGCAGCCTTCTGTTCTTCGGGGTATCCATGACATGCTTGAATGTCATCACTTTGTCTTTAATAGCCTTGCATAGATGCATCTTCATCTCCGGGATAAAAAGAGTCTGATTCCAGAAGATGATGTTGTTGCGCTCTTTCCATATGATATAGCAAAGGGCTCCAAAACTGAACTGAGCCAGGGAATGATAGAAGCCCCTATCCAAGAATCGTCTAGAGGCCCAATCAAGGTTCTCACGCCACGATTTGTTACGCCACAAGATATTAAACTTAGCAGCCCAGAAGGAGGCGAGATTACCCGGAATACGGCACGCGAAAAAGAGGTGGTCCACCGAATCGGGTCTGCTTGAGCAAAACGGACAGGTAGCTGCTGGAATCGAAGTAAAGGAGAAGAGCATAACCTAAGTTGGCAACCTGTTACGGGTGATAAGCCACAGGTGGGTTTGGTATCTCGGCGGCATGGAGGAGCTCCATACGAACGAGGACCAAGGCACCACATTTCCTTCAGGTCTGAAAAGATCCCAAGCAGATGTTGGTCGAGAATCGCCCCGAGGGATGCCGTATCCATTGGAAACGGTCTTCTTGCTGGTTGAACTCAGGTAGGGGATCCCACCAATTAGCCATAATATTAATAACATACCAACCAAGGGGCGTAGAAAAAGCATCAGCTACTGAGGCAACGTGGGAGATACCCGAACAATAGATTTCCTGGTTGGAAAATAGTAGGTTGAGCGGTCCATTAGGGTGCCACAGATCAAACTAGAACGACACAGATCTACCATTGCCTATTTTCCATCTAAAATGTTGTTGGTATACACCTCGTAGGCGAAGGAGCTTTTTCCAAGCCCAAGAACAATAAGTGGGAATAGGAGTAACCCATAAATTCTTGCGGTTTAAAAAAGTGGAGTGAATCCACTTACACCAAAGAGATTCTTTGTCCGAGAAGAGCTTCCAAATATGCTTGAGCATGAGGGCCAGATTATTTTCCCTTAAAGTCCGAATTCCAAGTCCTCCCTCCTCTCTCGGGAGGCATACATCGCTCCAAGCTACTTTGGCCCCACCCGGACCCATCGTCGGTCCTTTCCATAAGAATTAGCGAAGGATCTTCTCAATACGGTCAAGCACAACATAGGGCATAAAAAATACGCTCGCCCAGAAGACTTGAATGGAGTAGAGCACAGACTTAATGAGCTGAAGTCTACCAGCAAAAGACAGGAATCTATGGGTCCAAGATTGGACCCGAGTTGTTATCGCATTAACCAGCATTACACAATCTGCCTTCCCTAATCTTGCGGATATAACAGGCACACCGAGATACCGAAAGGGAAGGGAACCAACTTGGAATCCGAGCATGTTCAAGATGTCATTTCGAAGGCTGGACGATTCGCCGGACAAAAAAACTTCACTCTTATTCAGATTCGGCACCAATCCACTCCAGTTGGAGAAAGAATCAATTCTTGCTTTTAACAAATCAACCGAGGCCAAGGTAGCTTCCGAGAATAAGAGGACATTATCAGCAAAGAATAAATGGGAGAGCTTAGTCGATTTACATCTCCAGAAGAAGCCGAACTCAGGGCGGCTGGTCTGCTTATCCAATAATCTAGTAAATACTTCCTTCACAAGTGTAAATATTAGGGGTGTGCATGGTTCGGGCGGGCGGTTCCCGACTTAGAACCGGGAACCGCTCGCTAAGGACCGGTTTCGAAAAATTGGATCCGGGATCCACTTGGGAACCGCACCACCGGTCCGGTCCGGTTCCCGGGTGGATCCACGGAACCGATCTTGACGCGAAAAATTGACTCAATTGGACACGAAAAATTCAAGAATTAGAGAAATCTCGCTCGGCTATTCTACCACCAAAACATGTAGTGCTAAGAGGGTTCGTGGGGAAGAGTTTCAGTCATAAAAACCCTTACTCGGCTCGAAGACGGCGGCGCAAAGGCCAGTTAGAGACGAATCGAACTTCAGTCAGCCGGGAACGAACAGTTTGAACCAAAAGGAAACTCACTGGAAATGCCGAGGTTTGGGAATGAGAAGTCTTGTGCTCAAGGTCGGCGATTGGCGTCGAGGATGGGCAAGCAATGCTCGACATCGATCCACTTCTCCCTCATTATTGGCGTGGTGGTCAGCGCAGAAGCAAGTTGTGGAGTCATGGGTCACTGCTGGGTGGAGCAGAGGCTGTGGCGGGTGGTAGCCAGTGCGAGGGGGCGAACAGCAACAGTAGCCGACGCGAGGGGGCGAACACGCTGAACAGCAGTCGCGGCCCGCGGGTCACTGCTGGGCGGAGACAATCACCGAAGAACCAAAGAAGTTGAAGAAGTCGAAGAAGAAGAGAGACAGAGAAGAGAGACAGACGGTCACAGAATAGAAGAACCGAAGAAGTTGAAGACACTGAATAGAGGAGAGAAGTCTCGGTTAGGGTTTGTTTTGTTTTAGTAATATTTTAATATTAAAAATATTCTGGTCCGGGTGGGCGGCGGGCGGATCCGCCCATGGAACCGGAACCGGACCGGTTCCCTCAAGAACCGTCGGTTCCGGGCGGTTCCGGTCCGGTTCCGGCAGTCGGGCGGTTCCGGGTATTTTGCACACCCCTAGTAAATATGTAGGGAGACATCGGATCACCTTGTCGGATACCTCTCCCACTAGCAAAGAATCCATGAAGCTCCCCATTTAAGCATACGGAGAATTTAAGGGATCGGATACAAGTCATAATTCGATCAATAAGTATCTGAGGAAACCCGAAAGCTTGTAAACAGACTTCAATGAATTCCCAATTTACCGTATCATAGGCCTTCCTAAAGTCAACCTTAATGACACATTTAGCTCGATATGGATCATGCTGGAATCCACTAAATAGCTCCTGAGCAAGCAAGATGTTATCACTAATGTGTCTCCCCTTAACAAATGCATTTTGGGGCAAACTAATGATAGAAGGCAAAACATGGGACAGACGATTAGCAATGAGCTTGGTGATACATTTATATATAGTATTGCAACAAGCAATTGGCCTGAAGTCATGGACAGTCGAGGCATTGGGGATCTTGGGTACTAAGGCAATAATGGTGGTATTGATTTGCTTCAACAGCTCACCCGTTACGAAGAAATCCTTGACTGCTAGGATTACCGAAACACCAACAATATCCCAAGAATGCTTGAAAAATTCCACATTAAAACCATCGGGCCCAGGGGCTTTTCCGGTTGCAAGGGAAAATAGAGTATCCCGGATTTCATCATCCGAGACAGGAGAAGATAAGAAACGAACCTGCTCATCATCCAGCGAATGTTTGAGCACCGCTCGGATCTCCTCCTTGGCAGGGCAACCCGAGGTAGGAGAAGCAGTAAGAAGATCCTGGAAATGATCAACAAAAATCTTCTGAATTTCCGAAGGATCCAAGGTAGTGGTATCTCCACTAGTCACTGAGATAATTCTATTATGGAGGTGTCGCTTGTTCACAACCTGGTGAAAAAATTTAGTATTAAGGTCTCCATCTTTCAACCATCACACTCTAGATTTTTGCCGGTAAAAGGATTCCTCTTGGAGACAAAGGTCTGTAAAGACTTGGATCTGCTGCTTTTTTGTATCAGCAAGGACAGAGCTTAGAGGATCCACTTGCATAGCATCTTGAGTAACTTGAAGGGCCCGTCTAGCCTCCGCAGTCCTCATTGAGAGGTCAGAAAACGACTCCTTATTGAGCTGTTTTAGCTTGCATTTAAGGAGGCGGAGCTTTGCACAAAGAGTAAACATAGGCGAACCGTGGAAGAGAGAATCCCATACTTCCGAAACCATTCTAGAGAAATTCGGATGAGACATCCAAAAATTGAAGAACTTGAACGGCTTGGAAGATTTGGGAGTTGGCATAACCTTGATAACCATAGGAGTGTGATCCGATATACCTGGCGCTATAAAAGAGGCTTCCGAGAAGGAAAATTCCGAGTTCCAGCGGCCATTGACCAACACCTTATCTATCTTCCTCTGTTTTCGATTGGGACCCGACGAGGTAGCCCAAGTATATCTATAACCAGTGAAGCACAAATCATCCAGGCCAGCCTAGACTAGACAATCTCTGAATTTATCAAAAGCAGGGATCCATGCATTAGTGCTTCCAATTCTATCCGAAGGGTCACGAATGGCGTTGAAATTTCCAGCTACAATCCAGGGCGCAGAAGAGAGAATACCACTGGTTTCTATCAGATCTTCCCATAAAGGCCGTCTAGAAACAAAGCGGTGCTCAGCATAGACGACCGACAAAAACATGACTTTGCCCGAAGCCAACCATAGAAGTCTACCATGAATGGCTTGCACCGACGAGGCATTAACCAAAAAATCAACTTCACAGGGGTTCCACCCCACCCAGATTCTCCCTTTATGGGAATGATTATAGTTATTAGCCCAACTCCAGCCAGGTAATAAAACAGAAGAAACCGAAATAAAAGCAGCAGAGGAAATCTTAGTCTCAACAATTCCAACACAGCAGAGATTATTGGACCTGACAAAATTCCTAATTTCGACCTGCCTAACGGGGTCACCAAGGCCCCTAATATTCCAAACACCAAAAATCATATCCAAAAAACAAGGAGTGAGGGAAACACTACCGACGTTTGAAAGGCCTCATTTTGCTCGACCCCTTATTCGGAGCATTTGAGGGAGTAGCCATAGCAGAAGCCTTAGGAGTAAACTTCTGATTGGGAGGAGCCTTAGGTCCAGGTTGAGGATCGTCGAGGTGGCTTGGCGTAGAAGAAACCGGATCCTCTCCTTCACTGCTACTACTGCTGACTGCACTCACATCATCCTCTGAGTCTTCCTCAAAAGATAGGGCTGCCGAGGCATCATTAGGATTAGAGACTACTAGGGCCATTGAGCTTCCATCATTTCCTTGTTTCAGGCTATTCTATTCTTCAATTGCATTATGGGTAGATGAGGCATCTGTCACTTTAGCCTTTAAGGCCGAAATTGGAGGTGCAGATTCCACATTTTCCTTTTGTCCTGTGTTCTGTTTTTTCTTCATATTCGTGACCTGCTTCCAGCCATCCTTTAAGGCAGATGAAATAAGCGGATCTGTATTGACAGCAGAAGATTTTGTAGCAGCCAGAGGTTGCTTGGGGTCCTCCTTTGCTAAGCAATTATGTCCAAATGCACAACATTTAGCACACGAATTGTGTCTCCATTCATAGAGCACCGACACCGAGAAAGCTTTGTCATCCACCAATACTTCTACTTCCTCACATCTCTCCAATTTTGCAGAGATCTCTACGCATACCCTAGCAAAGGATAGGCGTTTCATTCAAAGGATCCACGTATAGGGGGCTCCCTACTGCACTCGCAATTTCGCTGATTCCCGGAGTCGACCAATATGCAAACGGGGATGTTCTTGAGACGCATCCATAATGGAACCGATGATTGGAGGTCCTTCTTCAGCTCCATGGTGTGGTGCCATTGCTTAAGCACAAGGGCGACTCTAGCCACAGTTAAATGGCCTCCATCCAGAATTTTCTTTCTGAATTCATCATCAGGAATGATAAAGAAATAAAACCCGTCATCGTTAGCCAATACTTCCGCCAGATGCGAGCCCCACGCCTGTTTCAGGGCCCTCTCAGTGATCTTAAATGGCACATT
The DNA here is from genome assembly GCA_014182405.2 of Eucalyptus sideroxylon. NCBI lineage: Eukaryota > Viridiplantae > Streptophyta > Magnoliopsida > Myrtales > Myrtaceae > Eucalyptus > Eucalyptus sideroxylon. The sequence continues at coordinate 20,790,155 of CM024549.2, read as the reverse complement.
CTTCCCCACATAGTATCCAACCAGACAACTATTCCATTTCGGATCTCCAGCATATTTTGCATTATCAAATAAACACACAACTGATTTCTTCCCAACCGATATAGGCGGGGCAAAGTCTAGATCATAGCCTTTGGCTAACAAACTAGCAACATTAACCCATGAACGGGTCTGAGGCACTTTTGATCTTTCTCGGTTCATAGCCTCGGGATGTCTCCCATCTCTACCACGAGAGGTATACCTCATGTGGCTTCGGCTATGACGATTGGAAGCCAGAGGCTTGCCCTTACCTCGGCCCAATGGATCATTACTTGTCGAAGCCATAACAGAACACGAAGGACAGTAAAATCACACCAGAACCCTAGTGCAGATCAACGGGAACCAGCAATATAGGCCATGGCAGGAACACAGCTTCGGATATATTTCTGGGAGCGAGGAGGCAAAGCTTACCTCCAAAAATCACACCCAATGGCCAGCTAGAACGGTCAGACCACTTCAAGCTCAGAGTCGGGCCCTAATTCGCACCAGAACCCTAGAGACGAACAACGAGATCCCACGATTCGGGCCATGTCTGGCAAAATGCTTCGATGAGGATTTGAGGAGGGTAGAGGCGAGCCTTCCCTCAAAAAATCGCGCCCAACGGATGGCCGAAGCAACCGCAGCAGCTCACAGACCATAAACGAATGCATAGTGAAACTATCGCCCAGTAGAGAGAAAACATGAACAGTAACTCGAGAATCTGGAAATGGCAAAATCTTACTTTCGCAATTGTTCGTCTTTCATAAATCCAAGAATTTCACCTCTAACTATAAAATACACATTCCCCCGACTGTCCTTGTTAATCATTACTCTGATCCCGATGGCCAACATAATAGGACTAGAATCCTATAATCTTATTCGATGCTAATGTATACAGAGCATAGGCTTACTTTGAGCACTCTAATTTCTTCAAAGTAACAGCACCGGAGGCACGACCTGACCAGTTAAGGCCAGGAGCGTGTCGTCGGTAGAATGGACGAGCTAATTGGTGCACACTGTGAGGCGGACCGTTCGACCTAACCCAAGGTCGAACTATGAGCTTTTTAACTGCAACAACTTAAATATATCCTATTGGAGCTAGAATTACCACGGTTGCTAGCACCAAACTTGCCCTCCAATGGATCATCGTTAAGGAGATTTAGATTGTACTTATTCCAATTACCAGACTCAAAGAGCTCGGTATTGTTATTTATTGTCACTACCTCCCTGTGTCAGGATTGGGTAATTTTCACGCCTGCTGCCTTCCTTTGATGTGGGAGCTGTTTCTCAAGCTCTCTCTCCAGAATCAAACCCTAATTCTCCGTCACTCATCACCATCATAGTATGTCACTATTTTACCATCGAAAGTTGATAAGGCAGAAACTTGAATGATGCGTCGTCGGCACAATGGCCATGCGATCTGTCAAGTTATCATGAATCATCAAAGCAACGGGCAAAGCCTGCGTCGACCTTTTATCTACTAAATGCATCCATTCCAAAAGTCGATTCATGATAACTTGACGGATCGCATGGCCATCATGCTGGCGACGCATCATTCAAATTTCTGCCTTATCAACTTTCGATGATAGGGTAGTGGCCTACTATGGTGGTGATGAGTGACGGATAATTAAGGTTCGATTTTGGAGAGGGAGCCTGAGAAACGGCTCCCACATCCAAGGAAGGGAAAAAGCATGCAAATTACCCAATCCTAACATGGGGAGGTAGTGACAATAAATAACAATACCGGGCTCTTTGAGTCTAGTAATTGGAATGAATACAATCTAAATCCCTTAACGAGGATCCATTAGAGGGCAAGTCTGGTGCCAGCAACTGCGATAATTCCAACTTCAATAGCGTATATTTAAGTTGTTATAGTTAAAAAGCTCGTAGTTGGACCTTGGGTTGGGTCGACTGGTCCGCTTCACAGTGTGCTTTGATTGGCTCGTCCCTTCTATTGGCCATATGCTCCTGGCCTTAACTGGTCGGGTTGTGCCTCCAGTATTGTTACTTTGAAGAAATTAAAAGTGCTCAAAGCAAGCTTACACTTTGTATACATTAGCATGAGATAATATCATAGGATTCCGGTCCTATTATGTTGGCCATCGGGATCGGAGTAATGATTAATAGGGATAGTCGGGGGAATGCGTATTTTATAGTCAGAGGTGAAATTCTTGGATTTATGAAAGACAAACAACTGTGAAAGCAAATCACCCGTGGTGGTGGCGTAGGTGGTTGAGCAAGGGAACTTTTCACGAGAGGTCCCGAGTTCGATCCACGGCGTCGTCGTTGCTTAAGTGCTAGCCGCGCCTTACCCGAGGCACGTGGGTGGTGGTTTCCCACGTGTCTCCCCAGGGTTTACTCTCCACCGCGAAGTGGCGATCGGAGGTTTCCTGGGTCACCAAAAAAAAAAACAAAAAAACAACTGCGAAAGCAAAAAGAAAATTTGATAGAGTCCTTGTGAATTCTTGTTGGAATTTTGAGTTCTCTTTCTCTAAAGCTTCATTTTTGGCCCCTGGTATTTTGGATTACTGGCCGATGGTTGTTAAAATTATGTCTACTCCTAAGACTTGCAAACCTTTTAATTTTTTTAACTTTTGGACTACCCACCTGGATTTCTTCAGTTTGGTTTCCCAAGTCTAGGACTTGCCCTTTAGTGAGACACTGATGTACATTCTCTGCTGTAAGCTGCAACTACTTAAGTGCAGGTTAAAACAGCTCAACAAAGAGTCCTTTTCGGACCTATCTTCTAGAACAGCTGAGGCAAGACGTGCATTAAGCAACACCAAAGATGCTCTGCAAAGTGATCCCCTTAATCTACAACTTGCTGAAAATGAAAAGATACAATTCTAGACTTTCTATGAATTGTGCCTTCAAGAAGAATCCTTCCACAGACAAAAGTTAAGGGTGTGATGGCTGAAAGAAGGTGATCTCAACACCAAATTTTTTCATCACGCGGAAAACAGAAGACACCTTCGGAACAAGGTTATCTCACTATCTGACGGTGATAATATCACTTCCGACCCTTGAAGTGTAGCACTTGTTTGTCTAGCATTTTCGTGATTTATTGGCAGCCTCTTCTCCTTTTGGTTGACCTACCGTGGAGGAGATCCAGGCGGTTCTTAGACGAACACTAGATGAAGATCATGTGCATTTTCTCTCTAGCCCCGTTTCTAATTTGGAGACTCGAGATACCTTATTCTCACTTGCAGTGGGCAAAGCCCCTGGTTTGGATGGCTTTAATGTAGAGTTCTTTAAACACTCTTGGGGGATTGTTGGTTCTTCGGTAATTTTGGCGGTTAAAGATTTCTTCGTGACTGGCAAGCTGTTGCGGGAGATAAATACTACCATTTTGGCATTGGTTCCCAAGATCCCTAATGCTTCAAATGTCAATTACTTTCAGCCTATAGCTTATTGCAACATTATATACAAATGCATCACTAAATTAATAGCCAATCGGCTTTCTCATGTGCTACCCCATATTATTAGTTTGTCCTAAAATGCTTTTGTTAAAGGCACACTTATTAATGACAACATTTTGCTAGCCCAGGAGCTATTTTGTGATTTCCATCATGATCCTTACCGGCCAAAGTGTGTTATTAAGGTTGATTTCCGGAAAGCCTATAATACGATCGACTGGGATTTCATTGAATTAACCTTACAAGCTTTTAGCATCCCCTCAGAGTTCATTGCCGTATTATGGTCTGCATCTGTTCGCCCAAATTTTCCATCTCTTTGAATGGGAAACTCCATGGGTTCTTTTCGAGTGGCAGGGGCATTCGACAATGAGACCCAATGTCTCTATACATCTTCACTCTTGTTATGGAAATTTTTACGGGCTTATTGGTTATTCAAACCTGTCAACCAGCCTTTAGGTTCTTCTAGCGTTGTAAGTCCTCTAGGCTATCTCATCTATTCTTTGCAAATGATGTGCTACTCTTTGCAGAAGCTAGCTTGGCTTCTATTGATCTTTACAAAGCAGGGATAGACAAATTTTCCAGTTGGAGTGGTCTTACTCCAAACCTAAGAAAGAGTGAAGTTTTTTTATTTGGGCGCTCTTCCACTCTTCGTGATAATATCCTGAACAAGTTGGGTTACCAATTGGGCTCTCTGCCTTTTCGATATCTTGGAGTGCCTGTTATTTCTTCCAAAGTAGGGAAGGTAGATTGTGTCTCATTGGTAAATGCAATTACTGCTAGAGTTCAATCGTGCACTCATTGTTTCCTATCTTTTGTGGGACGCTTGCAACTCATCAGGTCAGTGCTCCATTCCATCCAAGTCTTGTGGGCTAATGTATTTTTTCTACCATGCTCGGTCCTTAATCGCATTGAACAATTACTCCGGAAATTCCTTTGGAAGGGTTCGGTTTTGGGATCATGTGGTGCTAAGGTGTCATGTGTTTTGGTCTTACCGGTTGGTCTCTCTTGGGAACCATGGCACTCTTACACTCTTTTTTCACTCTTGTCACCTCGAGTGTCTTTCTTTTGTAGGTGTCGAGCCTTCTTCCTTGTATTCTTTTTAGGCAAAATCTATACATATCTTACATTTACCAAAAAAAAAAAAAAAAAAAAACTGCAAAAGCATAAGCTTTGTTTCTCGCGAGGGTACTGTTCACGCGGGTTCTCTCTACTAGGCGATTTTGGCACTGTTCACCGTATGGTGTTTTGTTCATTCCCAAAGTTCCAGCCGTTTGTTTGGGTTGAAATTTGGAGGATGGGTTCTTCTGACCTTCCTCTTCATCTTCACCAAACGGTTTCTCTTGATTTGGTCTACAAATCGAGATCTCCTCTGCCCTAGGCGTGCTCGCTATCCTGACTTGCTGGACTGGTGTTTTGCTTGGTGCAGAGGTTTCAATTGGTCGTTTGGGCCCTGCTTTGGAGGACAAGGTCGCCTAACCTACCTTCAACTCCCCACTAAGTTGTTTCTCCTTATTTGGCCTACAAGTTCAGATCACATTGGCCTAGTGCTTCTCGCACTATTCCTGCGTTTTTGGTTTTGCTGCGTCTGTTGCTACCTGCTGGGCCATGTCCGAGTTGGCTTGACCTGCCTTCTCTCCTGCATTGTGTCGTTGAAGCCTAGCCTGGTATGTTTCATTCATTTCAATGGTCTTTCTATGGTAGTGTATGGGGTGCACGCTAGGTGTTTGTGATATGGCCTCTTCCACCGTTGGTGTGGGTGGACTTCCTCGAGAGGCTCAACAAGCTGCTGGCACCTCAAAGGGGCGAAGCCCCTCCTCCCGTGCCCATGTTAGCCCACCCTCAAAGCCTCCAGGTCAGGTTGACTCCTTCAAGTTGGGCCTTGCAAGTTTAAGAGACAAATAGAGAGGGCCACATAAGCCCCCAACTCGCCCAGGTCATTCTCGTGGCTATAGCCGTGCTCGGTCTTCCTCCAAAAAGTTGCAGGTTCCTGCTCAGCGACCAGGAGACTCAAAGCCTACCCCTGCCCACTCTTGGGTGAGTGTTGCACGGCTTGCTACAAAAGGATACGACCTATCCTATGTTCCACCTACCTTTGTAGATAACAGGCTGATTGTCCATCTTTCGGAGGAAGTGTTGGAGGCAATGAATCCCAAGTGGCACGAGTGCCTCATTGGATATTATATAAGGAGAAAGCTTCCTTTCAAGCTCACAAAGGAATCCTTGAAACATGTTTGGGGTCCGAAACTTGCTGAAATTTTGGCGGATGACCAAGGATTCTTCTACTTCCATATCTTGGACCCTTTTTTTTTTTTTTCGGAGAAAGATCCTTGGGGAAGGCCCCCTAACGGTTGCAAGGGTGCCCCTTATTTTGCAAGAATGGAGGCCTCTCATGGAGCTTAAAAAGGACAAGTAAGCCTCAGTTCTAGTGTGGATTATGTTGAAGAACCTCCCCTTCGATCTATGGTCGGCACATTCCATAAGTGCCATTGCAAGTGTTGTGGGTAAGTCCCTATATGTTGATGAGTGAACGGAGCAAATGAAGATGATTTCCTTTGATAGGGTATGCGTGAAGATCCATGTAGGGCAGCCAAGGTGTAATTCCGTAGACATTGTCTTAGATGAAGTGTCGCGCTCAGTGGCTATCAAGTATGAGCGGAGGCTGGTGGAGTGCGGCAGGTGCGGCTCTTTTGGGCACAAATGTGCAGATTTCCAAGCCAATACCAGCTCCAACGGAGCTGTGCAACGGGTCCAGGCCTTCCCTTCTTCATCGGTGTCTGCCCAGGATCCCGTTCCTGCTTCGGCAGTGATGGACCCCTCGAAGAGCTCAAACAAGTTCGGGAGCAAGTCTTAGGGACTTCGATTGTTGCAGAATTGCAAGAAGTGCCTGAGTAGGCTTGGAAACAGGTAAAAAAAAGAAGAAGAAAAGTCCATTCTCCCGAAGGAAGGACCCTCCTCCTGTCCGAACAGTTTTGGTGATGAAGGGCTCAATCGGAGGGCGAAGGCTTCTTTCTCGAGGAGCCTGTGCCTTCTGTCCGTCTCTTCTCGAAAGCCTGTGAAAGGACTAAGTATTCCTTTGAAGGTGGTGGTATCCCTTTCTAGCCCCGGTGCGAATAATTTCAAGCCATTCGAAGCCTCAACCATGGAACCTTAAGATCAAGGCGTGGAATCGAATGTCTCAGCTAGCCTTCTAGCTACTCGGATGATGACTTGTTTTCCCCATGCCTATACCCGAGGGCTACTTCTAGATGGCTGGAAACGATGCAGGATAAGTTGCTGACTCTTGCCTTGGATCCACCTCCTACTACAACCCCTGTGGCACCGATGGCCTCTCGCTGGAAACCTCCCAAGTAGAGGTAAGCCACCTTCCTCTTTCCTTATTTGTATATATTATATATGTACATAGGTTTTTGGAATATTAGGGGTCTTGTTGACCTTATAAGGGAAGCTGAGGTCTGGAGTCTGGTTTCCTCAAATGGTCTATGCTTCGTTGGTCTTTTGGAGACTAAAGTTCCAGAAGTTCTGTTCTCCTCTATCTCTACAAGTTTATTGAGGGATTAGTGTTGGTTAGCGAACTATACTTGTGCTCCTAGAGGGAGGATTTGAATTGGCTGGAACCTTACAGTTGTTAGCTTTGAAGTGTCCTTGGTTGACGCCCAGGTGATTCATGGGAATCTAAAGATGCTTTATTTGGGTGAGGATTGTTGTATTTCGGTAGTCTATGGAGAACACACTTTCCAGTCAAGGAGACCACTGTAGGAGGACCTTATTCTCAGAAGTGCAGCTTTGCGGGATTTGCCTTAGCTAGTGGCCGGTACTTCAACGCTATTAAGGACCCGTATGATAGATTGGGAGGCATAGACACTTGGATCCCGTACTTTGATGAGTTCATACAATGCTTACTTTAGGCTGAGTTAGATGATTTGAGGTATGTTGGCTTCCGGTTTACCTGGACCACCTCTTCTAGAGCTTTGCGGAAGGCAAGAAAGATTGACAGGGTCTTAGTCAACTCTAAATGGAGCCAGGATTTCCCCTTCTCTGAGACTTCCTTCCTTGCACCAAGTATCTCTGATCATTCCCCTATGGTGGTCAAAGTGTTAAATCCGGTACCTCAAAGGAAACTTTTTAAGTTTTTCAACTTTTGGATGGAACACCTGGATTTCCATTCAATTGTTAGCCAAGTTTGGGAGGAGCCTAGTGAGCGGGTGCCCATGTTTAGATTGGTGTGCAAGCTAAAATCCCTTAAAGCTCATCTCAAGATTCTCAATAAAAGAGTCATTCTCCAACATCTCTATCAGGACTTTTGAAGCGAGGGTGGCTCTAAGGAGCACACAGCTTGATCTCCAGTAAGACCTGAATTATGTTGTCCTTACAGAGTTGGAGAAGGGTTAGCGGCGAACTTTCTTGGACCTGCGCTCTAAAGAAGAATCATTTTTAAGGTAAAAGTCCAGAATTAAGTGGCTTAAGGAAGGCGACCGCAATTTTAGATTCTTCCATCATTATGTCGACAAGAGACATGTGAGAAATAGAATCTTCTCTATTATGGATGCGTCGAGTATCCAAATCATTGACCCTATGCTAGTTCAGCAGCAATTTGTCAATCATTTGCAAGATCTATTATCGCCACGGGAAGTGCATGAAAAGCCCTCAGTCCGGGAGATCCAGGAGGTTATCCAATTCCCCCTTAGTGTTGATTAGATTAGCTTTCTTGATTGACCGGTTTCTGATTTAGAGATTCGGGACATTCTCTTTTCCCTGGCTAGAAGCAAAGCACTTGGACTTGATGGTTTCACGGTTGAATTCTTTAAGCATAATTGGGGGACGATTGGTCAATTAGTCATGATGGCGGTGAATGATTTCTTCATCTCGGGTAGGCTCTTAAGGGAGATTAATAACACCATTTTGGTCTTAGTACCAAAAAGCCCTAATGTGACCTTGTGGATGACTACATGCCCATCGCCTGTTGTAATACCATCTACAAATGCATCACCAAAGTTATGGCCAATCAGATTGCTGTAGTTTTTCAAAATGTTATTAGGCATTTCCAAAGTGTGTTTGTTAAAGGTCGGCAGATCAAGGATAATATCCTTCTAGCTCATGAACTCTTCTTTGGTTTCCACCTCGATCCCTATTCACCTAAGTGCACAGTCAAAGTGGATTTTAGGAAAGCCTACGACACCGTCGACTGGGAGTTCCTTGAGATTATTCTTTTGCCATTTGGATTTCTCGATCATATGACTCGACTCATCATGACTTGTGTGAGGACTCCTAAATTTTTCATTGCCTTGAATGGGGAATTACATGGCTTCTTCAGTAGTGGGCGTGGGCTTGTCAGAGGGATCCCTTATCTCCCTATTTGTTTACTTTGGTCATTGAGGTGATGTCAGGTATTCTTTCTATTCGCTCTTCGATGGTGGAGTTCAAATATTTTTGGAGATGCAGAGCAACAAACCTCTCACACTTATTCTTCACGGATGACGTTTTCCTTTTTTGTGAAGCCGATTTGCCTTCGGCGGAGCTCTTCAAGGAAGGCCTCCAATTATTCTTTGAGTGGATTGGTTTGTATCCAAACACAAACAAGAGTGAGATTTACCTTGCAGGAGGGTCGTCTTCCTTAAGGACCCAAAATTCTCCTTGCCCTTGGTTTCAAGAAGGGAACCTGCCGGTTTGGTACCTTGGGGTCCCGATCATCACCTCTAGGCTAAACAAGGCAGATTGCTACATTCTAGTCAACCACATTACAATGAGGGTACAATCTTGGACCCATTGCTTTCTATCATTTGCCGGCCATCTGCAATTGATCAGGTCAATGCTTCATGCCATCCAAGCATATTGGGCTAGTGTTTTCATTTTACCTATAGTTGTGTTGGATCAAATTGAACAAATCCTCAGACAATTTCTATGGAAAGGCCCGAAATTGGGTAGAGGGGATGTGAAGGTGTCTTGAGAAGATGTCTACCGCCCAAAAAAGGAGGGGGGCCTTGGCATCCAAAGGCTTCATGAGTGTAATAAGGCTGCCATGCTAAAGCATATTTCGCTTATGTTTTCGAACAATGAGTCGTTATGGTGTGAGTGGGTTCACTCGACCTTTTTAAAAAGGATGAACTTTTGGGTGGCCAAAAAGTTGACCTTTTGCTTGTGGGCTTGGAAGAAAATCCTTCAACTCAAGGCTAAATTTCATAGATCCTTTTATTGGAGGATTGGGGATGGCTAATCAGTATCTCTTTGGTTTGATAATTGGCACCCTAGGGTTCCCTTGAACTTACTTTTTTTGGATTTGGCCATTTATGGCTTTGGCTTTTCTAGGTAGGCGACAGTGGCGGACTTGTTCACCAACCCTAGCTTGACGGTCAAGATGGTCTTGGATTCTTGGGAGCACCCCCTTCCGATCCTTGCCTAGAACTTGGACCGCTTTAGCTAGAAGGGGAACACCATGGACCTCTTCACGGTGGCTTCGGCTTGGGAGATCATTAGGAGAAAGAAGGATCGGGTCTTCTAGCATGCATTCATCTAGAATAACTCCATCACTTCAAGGTACCAAGTCAACTTGTGGCTTATTGCCAAACACAAGTTTCCTACCCAAGCTCTGTTATTATCTTATGGTAGAATAGATAGTGCTTTGTGTCCTTTTTGCAATGAGGTGCCGGATTCTTTAGATCACCTATTTTTTAGAAGTTGCATCTCTGCTGGCATTGCTTTCTTTTAGGCCGCAAGATGCAACCTTCCGTGGTGGAACAGGTCGTGGGGAGAGAACCTCAGTCGGGCCGTTTCCTTTCTTTTGGGTAAAGACTTCTATAAGTGCATTGCCCGTTTCTCTTTTGGTGCTCTTTGTTATCTTATTTGGAAGCACAAGAACAACATCCTCTTTACGGAGCATAACTTAGCCATCTCGGCGGTGAAGAACCATCTTTTTAAAGTCGTTAGAGACAAGGCCATCACTTTCAAGAATGTGGACGATACTTTTAGGAACAAGAGGATGTAATGTAGTTGGGGTATTGACCTGATTATCTTCTCTTCTAGTGACTTTACTGTTTCCATAGGGCTGTAGCTTGTCTACTAGTTGCCTGATGGCTATCTTCCCTTTGTGTGGCTCTTCGCTTGGTGGACACGGTGTACTTGTCGGTGGCTGTTTTGGTTGCTCGGGGCCGTTACGAACTTACTCGATGGCTCTTCCCTTTTGTCATTGGTGGATGCGATCTTGCGGCTGTGGGCTCCATCCGGCCTTGTGCCGCCTAGTGCCATTCCTTTACTAGGTTCCTTTTGCCTGTTGTTTAGGCTGTTTTGTGCTTGTTTTGGTCTACTTTGTTTTGTAGTCCTCTGCTTTATTTCATCTCCCTTTCACTCGTTTTGATGTGTTCACTCTGAGTGTAAGTTTTTGGCATTGAACCTTTTTGTATAGCTTGGTTCAAAGCTCAATATATTTTTACCTTTTACCCAAAAAAAAAAAAAAAACTGCAAAAGTATATGCTTTGGCCATTTGTTTCCTCTTGCTATATTGTTTACTCGCCTCTCTTTAAGGCGCGATCGTGCTCCTGTTCTTCTCGCCTGGTGTTATGCTCATCCCGAAAGATACAGCCATTCGTTTGGGCCAAGTTTTGGAGGTTAGGTTTGTCTGACCTTCTTCCTTCCCCTCACCGAGCCGTTTCTTCTGATTTGGCCTTGCAAGTCCAGATTTGGTCCGCCCTAGGGCGCGGTTGTGCTCCCGTTGCTTCTTGTCTAGTGTTTTGCTTATCCTGAAGTTATAGTCGGTCATATGGGCCAAGCTTTGGAGGATAGGTTCGCCTAACCTCCCCCATCACCCTCACGGAGCCGTTTCTTCTAATTTAGCCTACAAGTCCACTTCTAGGTCCTCGCTTGGGCACAATCAATTTGTTGTTCACCCGGCCCTAGTTTTCTGCTCGTGCTAGGCGTTTTAGCCGTTCGATGGGCTTTAGCAATGGGGAATAGACTTGTTTGCTCTCCCTCCTCAACCCATCGAAGCTTTTTACTTGGTATGCCCCACAAACTTTGCAATGTCTTTACTATGGTAAGGTTTGGGGGCTATATAAAGGCCTTCTACTGCATTTATGGCTTTTTCCTCTACTGAGGTGGGTGGCCCCTTAAGTGAGGCCCAACTTGGAGTTGGTAGTTTAAAGGGGCGTAGCCCCACTTCCCATAACCCTGTTGTCCAGTCCTCTGAGCTCCCGGGTTAGGCCGACTTTCTCAAATCAGCACATGCTGGTTTGATGGAGAACCAGCAAGTGCCTCTTAAGGCTCCAGCACGTGCAGGTTGATCTTGAGGTCGTAGTCATGTGTGGTCATCCTCCAAACGACCCTAGGCTTCTGACTAGCTTCTAAGAAACATGAAGCCTCCTCTTGCCCAGTCTTGGACTTATGTTGTGCGACTTGCAACAAAAGGATATGACCTAACCTTTGTCCCCCCTCCTTCGTGGACAACAAGCCGGTTGTTAACCTCTTTGAGGATGTGTTGGAGGCTACTGATCCCAAGTGGCATGAGTGCCTGATTGAGTATTATGTAGGGAACAAACTCCCGTTCAAGCTCACGAGCAAGTTTTGAAGCATGCCTGGGGTTCAAAGCTTGTTGAAGTGATGGCGAATGATTATGGATTCTTCTTCTTTCATATCTTGGACCGGACCTCGAATTCTATAGAAAGATCCTTGAAGATGGGTGCCTAACGGTTGCAAGGGTTCCCCTCATCTTACAACAATGGCAGCCACTCTTGGAGTTAAAGAAAGACAATCAATCCTCGGTTCTGGTTTGGATTAGATTGAAGAACATTTCCTTTGATTTTTGGTCGGTACCAGGGATAAGTGCCATCACAAGTGCTGTTGGGAAACCCCTCTATGTTGATCAGTGCACAAAGCAAATGAAAATGATTTCTTTTGCTAGGGTGTGCGTGAAGATCTATGCAAAGCAACCAAGGTGTACTTTGATTGATGTGGTCTTGAATGGGGTGTCACGCTCGGTAACTATTGAGTACGAATGGAGGCCAATTGAATGCCCTAGTTGTGGCACTTTTGGCCACAGGTGTGCGGATATCCCAACCACCATCAGGCCGGAGAGTGCTATGCAGCAAGTCCAACCCAATACCACTTCCTTGGTTCCTGTTCAGATCCCCGACCCTACTCCGGTGGTGGTGGAAGCCTCTGGTGAGCCTAAGCAAGGTTGGAAACAGGTAAAGGGGAAGAAGAAAAAGCCTCTTTTCCCGAAGGAAGGACCCTCATCCCGTCCGGTTAGTACCAGCAAAGAGGGGCAACTCCTTAAGCTTAAGGATTCTGCCTCCGAGAAGGGATTGACCTCCACTTCTTCTTGCAAGGTTTTGAGGGGACTTAGAATTCTTTCGAAGCTGGAAGTCTCCCTTTCTAGCATCACGGTGGATAAGATCAACCCAGTTGAAGCCTCAACCCTTGTTTCGCTTGATCTTGGCATGAAATCGGATGTCTCGGCTAGCCTAATCAACAACTCGATGAAGACCCGGTCTCTCCTTGTTCGTCCATGAAGGCTCCTCCTACTAGTAGAAGGGTCAATACCATGCAAGATAAGTTGCTAGACCCTTGCTCCTGACCCGCCTCCTTCTACGACCCTTGCTGCTTCGGTGGCTAGTTGACAAAAGCCTAACAAGCGGAGGTAAGCCAATCCTTCCTCATCCCCCCATATAAGTATATATATATATATACATAGGTTTTTGGAATATTAGGGGTCTTGTTGACCCAATTAGGCAAGCAGAGGTTCGTAACCTGGTTTCCTCGAACAATCTTTACTTGGTTGGTCTTCTGGAGACTAAAGTCCTGAAGTCTCTCTTCTTTACCATTTCTTTGAAGTTAATGAAGGATTGGTGTTGGCTAGCAAACTATAGTTGTTCCTCCAGTGGTAGGATTTGGATTGGCAAAAGAACGCTTCAAGTGCCATAATTTTACCCAAATTGACACTTAAGTGCCATAACTTACGAAAGGTACACTTAAGTGCTACATTCAAAGAAAAACAGATCACTTGAGTGCCACTCCGGCCAAAGTCCGGCCAAAACGCTGATGTGGCATTTTTCCAGCGAAACGCGCCCAAAACGACGTCGTTTTGCACGCTGATGTAGCCAAATAATGCAAAAACGGTGTTGTTTTAAGCCGATGTAGTTAAAAAATGATTAAATTAAATTAAAAATTAAATTTAGTTAAAATATGTAAAATAATAATTTTCAAAATAAATTTAGTTAAAATATTTAAAATAATAATTTTCAAAATAAATTTAGTTAAAATATTTAAAAGTAATGATTTAAAAATTAAATTTGGTTGAAATATTAAAAATTTAAAAAAAAAAAAAAAAAAAAAAAGGGGGAGGCGGGCGAGGGATCGCCCTCAACCGTCGCCCGCCGCCGCCGAGAAGGGTCGGCGACGATGGGGGAGGGTCGGCCGGGGTTGCCGGGCCTTGGCCAAGGGCCGCCGACCCTCGCTGGATCTCGGGCGAGGGTCGCGAGCCCTCGCCACGGATTTGGGGAGGGTTATGGCCCTCGCCCGGATCCGGCGAGGGTCGGCGGCCCTCGCCTAGGCCACCGAGGGCCGCCGACCCTCGCCACCGGTCGGCCGGGGTCGTTGGCCCTTGGCTAGGGCCCGACGACCCCGGCCGACCCTCTCCTCGCCGTCACTAGCCCTTCCCCGGTGGCAAAGGGCAAAGTGGTTGAGGGCCGATCCCTCACCCGCCTCCCCCTTTCCTCTTTTTTTTTTTTTTTAATTTAATTTTTAATTTTTTTAATATTTCAACTAAATTTAATTTTAAAATTATTATTTATAAATATTTTAACTAAATTTAATTTTAAAATTATTATTCTTAAATTTTAACTAAATTTAATTTTAAAATTATTATTCTTAAATTTTAACTAAATTTAATTTAATTAATTTTTTTATTTTTTTTTACCACGTTAGCCCAAAATGACGCAGTTTTTGTATTATTTGGTCACATCTGCGTGCAAAACGGCATCGTTTTGGGCTTGATTCGCTGGAAAAATGTCACGTCAACGTTTTGGCCGGATTGGCATTCAAGTGATCAATTTTACTCCGATTTTGGCACTTAAATGTACATTTTGTAAGTTATGGCACTTAAGTATTCCTTTGGACAAAGTAAAGGCACTCTAGGGGTCCGCACGTCTCTCCTTGTTCGTCCATGAAGGCTCCTCCTGCTAGTAGAAGGGTCAATACCATGAAAGATAAGCCACTGACCCTTGCTCTAGACCCGCCTCCTTTTATGACCCTTGCTGCTCCGGTGGCTAGTTGACGAAAGCCTAACAAGCGGAGGTAAGCCAATCCTTCCTCATCTCCCCATATAAGTATATATTGATATATATGTATATAGGTTTTTGGAATATCAGGGGTCTTGTTGACCCAATTAGGCAAGTAGAGGTCCGTAACCTAGTTTCCTTGAACGGTCTTTACTTGGTTGGTCTTCTGGAGACTAAAGTCCTGAAGTCTCTCTTCTTTACCATTTCTTTGAAGTTAATGAAGGATTGGTGTTGGCTAGAAAACTATAGCTGTTCCTCTAGAGGTAGGATTTAGATTGGCTGGGATCCTTCCATTGTTAGTTTTTAAGTTTCCTCGGTCGACGCTTAGGTCATCCATGGGAATTTAAAGATGCTGATGTTAGGCGCAGATTGTTGTATCTCAGTGGTCTATGCTAAGCACACCTTCCCATCCTAGAGACCACTATGGGAGAACCTTATTCTCAAGAGTGCAACTATGCAGGACTTGCCTTGGCTAGTGACAAGTGACTTTAACCCTATTAAAGATCTGTTTGATAGACTAAGTGGCACAAACATTTGGATTCCTTACTTTGATGAGTTTGCTCAATGCTTAGATGTTGACACATAAATTTTGGCGATCTTAAAAAATAAAATTTGCATAGCATAAAAAAAAAAAGGGAAAATAAGGGAAGGATCAATATGATTTGGTTATGAATGGAATGTGGAAATTCTGATTAACCATCCTTGCTCCGGTGAATATTTAAATCATAGTAAATATGGAAGCAAATTCTCAATCAAAGAAATCAGATAAATAAAAAAATAAGGAGTTTGATAAAAGGGAAGGAATCGAAACATTCAAGAAAAAATCAAACCAATTGCAAGATTTTGCTCCAATTTACATGAATTAAGTCAACGGAAAAAGAAAGCTCAAAAATTGCCATAGAACAGGGTGGTCAGAATCACTATAAAAGGAGACCAAAAATTTTCAAGCAAGGGGAGGAGCGATTTTCAAAAAAAAAATTCAAAGAGAAAAATTCATGCAGTAAAAGAATTCGTGAGAAAGGGGGTGGTATTTCGTCTTTTGTGAATTTTCGTTCTCCTTTTATTCATTCTTCAAAGTCAGCAAAAAGGAGTCTTGCTTTTTGCTTTTGAAATTCTGGAAAAAAAAAATAGCAGAGAGAGGGACGTGTGAGGAGACAGGGCAACCAAAGTGAGAGAAAAAGAAAACAAAAAAAAAAAAAAAGAAGAACAGTCATTCTTCTTCTTCGCAGCCTCCCGCCGGTGACCCCTACCGCCGAGTCGACGCCCATCGCTGTGCCTCTGCACCTACGACCTGTTGTTGCCCAGCTCGACGCCGGAGCTCCGAAGCTTGCCGCTACTACTCGTTCCCATTGCGCCAGCCACCACCGTGCCAAAGCCGCTCCCCGCGCTAGTCACGACGTCCCACTAGCCGTCGGAGATCCCTCTCACCGACGAGCTCGCTGCCGACGCCGACGCCCGCACCACCTCCGCTCCGTTCGAACGCCACTGCCCTGTGACAACCAGCGCCCATCACCCATAGCAACTCACCGTCCTGAAAATCGAGGCCACAAGTGACACCCACAACATTTGCTCGCCGCGCCACCGCGGCTTCGCCGCTGCTGCCGATCAACCCCCACGTCGGTCATCGTTACTTGAGCTCCCTCACGTCACCCCTGCACTTGGACCTTTGCTCGCTCCTGCTGTTGCCGATCTGCTCGTCACCCTCAATGCTCGCGTCAACAGCCCGCACTATCTCCGCGCTACTCACCACCGCGCGTCCGCTCCTCACCCGTGCCTACAACGGCTCCATGTTGCCGCAATCCCGCGCCCTCACCGTTTAGTAAGCCGCCCCTCCGCTCGACCACTCGCGTCACAGCTCGCACGCCCACATCATAGCCACTCCACCAGCAGCAAGAAGCGTTGAGTCCTTAGGTGGTTTATTTTATTTTATTTTACTTATTTTAAGTTTCGTTATTATTGTTTAAGTTAGAATGTGGTTTGTCAATGTTAATATTTGTGCATTTTGTAGGCATTATCCGCAATGATTTTGTCCGGAATTATTATAATTATTAATTTGATCTGAGAGACATTGGATTATTTTTTTACTTATATTAATTTTTGGGTTTTTTAGTAGAATTTTAATTGTTAAATCATTATAATTATTAATTTAATCTGTAAGACTTCGGATCAGATTTTTAATTATTTTGAACTCTTTGTCGTGATAATTAGGATTAGAATAATCGTTAATTTGACTTATGAGACAACATATTATTTTTTCGATTATTTTAATCCTTTATTTTGTTGATAGTTTAGATTTAATATTTATTTAATAATTACACATCTTAAAAAAATAAAAAAATCAAAAAAATCAAAATTCTGAATGAGCATATATGTTTAGTAAATCAGACATGTATGTTTAGTAAATTAGAAATTTTTTTAGGATTACATTTTTAGAAATAAGTTAGGGTTGGACCTAAATATTTTTTTTAGGGTTTTAGATCATGTTCGCACATTTTAATTATCTCATTTTTCCAAAAAATAGTTTTCTAAGATAAAATAGGGTTTAAGTCAAATTAATCCCTAGAATAAATTAGAAAATTATCCCTTTTTAGATAGTTTAATTAGGGTTTTTATTAATTCTGAATTTCAATAATAAAAAAATACAAAAATACTAGGTGCATGTTAACTAGTTTGCATAATAGGTTCATTTAATCAGAATTTGTTCGTTAGTGAAGTTAGGTCATGAGGTGCATAATAACTAGTTTGCATAATAGGCCCATTTAATTAGAATTTTCATATTAACAAGATTAAGTCATTTAATTAAAAAATGCATTTTTTATAAAAGAATTCTAATTTTCAAAGAAAACCCAAAAAATTGTTTGTTGTGTGATGCAATTTATTTATTGAATGTTTGAGCATCTGTGTGATCACCTCATTGCATGATAGTAATTTAGGTTAAAATAAATTCAAGTTTTTTGTAAAAACATTTTTGAAAATTAAAAAGAAATGGTACCGAAAGGGCATTAGAGAAATCTAGTGTAACCAAGTCCCCGTACCCTTAGTCTCTAGTTCGTAGGACTAAAATAATTCTCCCATTATTTTATTTAGGTGTCTAATCGACCTATCATAAACTAATTAGTAACAACTCCTAGATAAAATTCATTTGCATGTTAAATATTTAAACTTTAAGTTGCGAATTGGTATGGGTTTGGGAGAGCCCGAGCTAAGTTTAAAGACTTAGTAGTCAATTAACCTAGTTTCAAGTAGTGCACCCAAAAATTAGGTTGCGACATTAGATCAGGCAGAGCTTGACGATCTGAGGTATGTTGGTTTTAAATTCACCTGGGCAACTTCTTTTGGTTCTAGACGAAAGTTAAGGAAGATCGACAAAGTTCTAGTGAATTCACAATGGAGTCAAGTTTTCTCTTACTCGGAAGCTACCTTCCTTGCCCCAGGTATTTCAAATTATACCCCTATGACAGTTAAGGTTTTGAATCCCGTGGTCTAGAGGAAATCTTTCAAGTTCTTTGATTATTGGATGAAGCATCTGGATTTTAATACAATTGTTTCCCAAGTTTGGGAGGATCCGGGAGAAGGTGTTCTCATGAATAGACTAGTGTGCAAACTAAAATCCCTTAAAGCCCGCCTCAAGCAGCTTAATAGGGAGTCTTTCTCCAATATTTCATCTAGAACAACAAAGGCAAGGAGTGTGCTTCGAGTCACTCAAGCTGGCCTCCAACAAGACCCAACCAATGCCGCTCTCGCAGAGCTGGAGAAGACACAACGAAGGATCTTTGCGGACCTTCACTGGTAGGAAGAGTCCTTTTATAGGCAAAAGTCTAGAATCAGATGGCTTTCTGAAGGAAACAAAAATACTAAATTCTTCCACCACTATGTTAATAATAGACATATGAGGAATAGAATAATCTCGGTCATGGATAGCTCGGGCAGTCTAGTCACAGATCCAGGGTTAGTATAGCAAATCTTCGTCACTTATTTCTAGGACATCTTGGCACCACGGGACATGCGGGGTAGACTCTCGGTTCGGGAAATTTGGGATGCTATTCAGCATCCCCTAAAAGAGGAGCATGTGAGTTTTCTCTCTCACCCTGTCACTGATTTAAAGATTCAGGATACCCTGTTTTCCTTAGCTCATGGTAAGGCTCCTAGACCTGACGGTTTTAGTGTCAAGTTCTTCAAGCACAAGTGGGAGATTGTGGGACAGTTGGTCATTGTTGTGGTAAAGGACTTCTTCACCACGGGTAGGCTCTTACGGAAGATTAACAATACCATTTTGGCTTTGGTACCAAAAGTCCCCAATGCCACTACGGTGTCTAATTGTAGGCCCATAATTTGTTGCAATACTATTTACAAGTGCATCACCAAAGTTCTGGCCAATCGGGTGGCTACGATTCTTCAAGATGTGATAAGTCCCTTTCAAAGTACTTTTGTAAAGGGTCGGCAACTTAGATATCACATCCTTATGGCCCAGAAACTTTTTACTAGCTTCCACCTTGAGCCTTATTCTTCTAAGTGTGCAATCAAAGTGCATTTCCAAAAAGTGTATGAAATAGTAGATTGGAGTTTTTTGTTCATTTCACGAAAAATGGGTCATTTCCGAATATATTTTCCTAAAAGTCATTTTCCAGAAAAATATTAATATTTTTTAGTATTCGGCTAAAACCTGAAAATATTTCGGAAAATATTTTCCGGTGTTCGGCAAGGAGGAAAATATTTTCTAAGATTTTACCACTTAGGCGTGCATTACTTACTGACCTATAAATCTATCAAATATGAACTTACATTTAAATCCGAACAAACTTACTTCATATCTTTGTTCCTTCATTATCACAAAATGTCCATCTACTCTAAAAAATGTTCGTATAAATTTTAAAAAGAAACAAATGAGAAAAGAAGTAAAGCATGTACATCCCTAATGAGAATCTTTCAATTGAGCGGCCCATTCTCCATCTACGTCTTTTGTGTTCCAATAAACAAAAGAAAAAGAAGCAAAGCATGTAGAGCTATTTGTTTGAATAATGTATAATTGCAGGGTAAAGTAAATAAAAAAAATGATAAGTAATTGCAGGACGTGAGCTTGAGATCGATAAGCTCAAGGTTTGCCTAGCAACGATCAACAACTAACTAAGAAAGAAGAAGATGGGAAATAGATAAAAAAAAAAAAAATAAATAGAAATAGAAATAGAAAAAAAGAAAATTAAAATAATTTGAATTAAAAAATAAAAATAATAATTCGAATAAAAAAAGAAAAAGAAATGAGAGGAGGAAGTAAGAATTTATAGAGGCGTGAGATAAGAGATATCAAGAGAAGAAAATATTTTTTACTTTTCACATATTCTCCTAATTTAGAAGATATTTTCTATTTCATGAAAAATATTTTCTTAAAAAATTCATTTTTGTAAAATGAACACTGAAAAATCCAAACAACATTTTTCCAAAAATTATTTTTTGTAAAATAAACGAAACCTAAAATTACTTTCTTTTTCGTTAGTAAATGAGATTGCCTCCCACTCTTGGTGTGTTCCCACTTTCCCGCCTAAAACAGGACTCTCAGATCGCCCCCTTCGACTTGCCTCCCTCCATTCGCAGCACAGACAACAGCTGAGAAGCAGCAGCCGCCGCCGCTTCGATGGCCGCCACCGCCACCGCCGCCGCCGCCGGAGAGCCGCCGCCGTTGACGGACACCGACATTATCCGCATGGCCCAGAACCTCCATCGCCTCCAGCAACCATCCTCCGCCTCCTCCTGTCCTCTGCCCCCGCAGCTCTCTTCCCCGCGCTTCCACTCTGCCCTCGTTTCTCACCTGAAATCACGCGCCGCCGACTCTCCGAACCCCTCGCTCGCTGTCTCCGAGTACACGCTCGCCCTCCTCTCCCTCATCTCCCTCTCCCCGCAAAGCCCTACTCTCCCTCCTCTCCTCTCCTCGCTGCTCCTCTCCTACATCGACCTGTTCGTTTCTTGCCGATTCCCGCACGACGCGAACTCGCTGAAAACCATCCATTTCTTCGGCACCCTCCTCAATGTCTTGGAGATCAACGACGTCCAGTCCGTGGCGGAATCGATCCTCTCAAGTTTTCCGAAATTGGTCACGTTGGACGATGCGCAGCTGCTCGATCTTTTGCCCAGGTGCATCGACCTCATCCGCAATTCAAATGAAGTTGAGCGAGGGGGTGATTTTGTTAACTCTGTGTTCGATCGAGTGGTTGATTCTGTTTGGTCGAAAGGGTTGTTGTTGAAATTGGTTTCACTTGTGAGGGAGTTTGTCTTTCTGGATAAGGGGAGAGAGAGGGAGTTTTTGGAGAAGGTGTTCAAAGGAATGGGGGACTTGGACTTGCAGGATCTGCCCTCACTGGTCTATCACTTGTTGGTTTTGGCATCAAAAGGGTTCTGCAAAAGGGAGGTGGTTGAAGGGTTGGTGACTTTTTTCGGGTCAGAAATGGAGTTGAAGAAGGGGGCCTCCATTTTTAAGCAAGTGGAAGGGACCGTGTTGCTTCACGTGAATTTCGCTGTGAAACAGGATTTTTCTCTTGGGAAAGAGGTCATGAGGCTAATTAAATCTGATGGTCAGGCTCTTAATCATTTTGCTGTGGCTGTCCTGCTATCCCTTGCTAGAATCAAGAGGTTCAGTGAGAGTGCTTTGGAGATCCTCAAAAAGGCTATTCTCACTTCATATGGGGATTACAAATTCGCAGTGTACGACCTAGCTAAAGTTTTGCAGCTGTCTAGATTCTTGCACAGGGTTAAATGTTGTGAAAGCATATGCTAGAGACATCTAGACTTTCTGGTCCTTGAATGCATTGTCTAGCGATGACAACATATATAAGTATCTCAAATGAGATTGATGGCTCTAAGCATGAGTGGAAGTTCTAATTAGTTTTTTGCGTCCTATTTCTCTTACCTCTTTAGGATGTTAATCTTGATTTGATTATAAAGTTAAACCATTAGAGGCTGCTAGAGGGATGTCTGTTCATTGTGCACCCACTGTATGTCTTCTTCACTTGCAGCAACTGTAGTTGCTTGAAAAGCAGTGACAATGCTATATATAAGCTTCTCAAATTAGATTAATGGCTCTAAACATGACTGGAAATTCTAGTTAGATTTTGTATCCCATTTTTCTTTACTTTTTAATTTTCAATAATAAAATTAGAGGTAGGATGTTAATCCTGCTGATATAGTTATGAAGCTAAACTGTTAGAGGATGCCAGAGGGACGTCTGTACAATGTGCACTTGTCTTCAATTGTGGTGACTGGGGTTGCCTTTTGTGTCTCCCATAAAAGTGATTATTGCTAATTCAAGGGCCATGTAGTTCCCTCTATGTGATCACTTGTGGTTCTGCAGAAGTACTGCTCTTCCCTGTAGAAAGTTCTATTCCTCTCTCATTATTAAATTTTGAACCTTTTCTTTATCAGAGATTGCAAATGGCTCCAGCATGAGATGGGAGAGGAATTTTCGCAAGGGTTCCAATTAGTGGAGAAGGCTGTTATTAGAGCAGTAAATTCTTCTCCTCTTGTTATATCTTAATTCAGTTTATGGTGGCCATGGTGCTTATTATTTTTTCATGGATACATGACACGATTTACCTGTGTCATCAAGGTAAATGAGACTAACTGTGGGCGGGAGCATATGGTGCCGAGCTTTTTGCAGCTTGCTTTCCTTTTACTAGAGTCGGTGCAACTGGGAAATCAAAAGAAATTTTGCTACTCTGATGGTTCATCATGTATCGAGGAGCTTGCTATACAAATGCTGAAAAATTTATTTGAAGCTCATGACATGGCCAGGAGTGAGGTTGGTTTGATCATATAAGTAGATAACCTTAATGATTCAAAATATTATGGTTCATATAAAAATGATAAACTGCTGTGTGGTGCTAGGTATATTAAGACTAGGATATTAATATATGCCATATGATTTGGCAGATTGTATATTGGCCTTTAAACAAGTGGCCATTACTCAACATTCAAGAAAAGTTTGCCATGATACTTAGTTTATCAATTTGGTAAATCAGGCTTAGTGTCCTAGCATTAGTCTAAAAGTGAAGTGTGCACATGGATTTGTAATAGCATATTGTAATTGCATATATACCTAATTTTTTTGCAATCATACTGTACTGAAAGTTCTTTAACTGGACTTAGATAGTTTTGCTGCGTTTGTCAGCCTAAAATGGTTTATGGCATGAGAACCTCTTCGGGGTTTGGATGGAATTTGTGTTGTGCAAACAAGTGTCACAAAGCATGCTGGAAACTTTGGCTCTATGATTGGGCAAAATTAGTGATACTGTGCTAATGCTTGTTCATTGATGCATCTCTTTCTCTCTCACCCCGTCTCCACATATGTCTATCTCTCTATACATACAGGATTTTTAGTATGTGCACCTAGCGCTCTCTCTCTCACACACTCCCTCTCCATATATCTCTATCTGTCTATACCTAAAGGATTTTTAGTAAGTACCCTTAGGGAGCTGGTAAAATTACATTGAATATGCTTTGAAAATATAGAAAGCAAGTTTGTATGCTAGGTGTCTACTCTTGTGTGAAACTATTGCACTCTATTGGTCTTCAATGTCTTGGAACAACTATATACGTGTGGCTTAAACAGTGCCTTTAGGACTCTATTTCAGCACTGATAAATATAGAAGTATCAGGGTAGGGCTTTTAACTTTTTTTAACATTTGGCTTTTTCTTGAACTTTTAGAGTTTGAAAACAGTTTCTTTTTTCAATTTTGATCATCTCCATTCTTGAATCTTACAAACCACATTATTTAAGTCATCTAACATCCTTTCACCATTTTTTTAAAATTTAAGTTAGTTATCTTCTTTTGGCTGGAAATTCAAAGCCAAACCTAACTCTAACAGCACTTTTCAAGATCTTGAAGGTGAGGAAAGTATATTAATTTCACACATGACAAGAAATTAAACAAATCATTTTAACGGTTGAATGTTAAAATAAACATTCATGTGATAGCTTAAGCTTTTAGATCAAGTTGGCATTGGTTCCACAAAATTTTATACACTGTCATTGTAAGACAAGTTCTGTTCGAAATCTATCTAGGCCCCTCACAGGCCTTCATGACATTGCAAGGCTAAATACTCATGGCTCATCAACAGTGAAGTAGTACCATGGGGGACATGTGAAAAAGATCCTGTCAGGGAGTGAAATGGAGCAGGACACAGGTAAGCTCCCAAGAAGTTGGAGAAGACTACTATGGCTGGACCACTTGCTTGTAGAAAGAATGAACTGGTGGCTCATAGGTAGTGGCTTGGTCAAGGCAACATCTTGGCACCATAGTGAAACTGAGTCTTTAGCTTTAGTATTAGCTTGAATCCCTACCTAGTCTGTGTGGGAATGTTGTGGTATTTAAATTAAAAAAGGTTACCTTCATCCAATTATTAGGATCGTAGATCAAGTTGGTAGTGCTAAACAAAAGGTTACACATGCAAAACTTACATTTGTAAGTATTCAATGCACAGTAAATGTAGCTTAGGCATCTGTAACTTTCTTCAAGTGCACAGGTCTACTATGCAAGAAGGCTTCGTAATAAGCAGAAAAGTTGTGGATGTAGAGGCATATGTATATCTTGTTTAGTAAATGCTGATATTGTCTCTTCATTGCAGTCTTTTTGTTCGCCTCTTGAATTTCATTCGGTGTGATGGAGGCAATTGGTTCCATGTGGTATGTAAGAAAACACATGGATCGACTTGCCTAATTTATAGTTTGTATTAGCAGACAATGTTTACTCTAGAATAATATCCTCAATTGTGCAGCCAGGAGATATTTTGAGTTTTTAATCTTGTGTGGGATGGTGCAGATGATTTCCATTATATAGTCCTCAAATCTATGATTTCAACTGGAAATAAGTCCTGCAAGAATGGAATGGTGGAGCTTATCCTTTCCCAATTTGTTTGTTCTTTCCCTCTTGTCAATTCATAATATTTGTACTTCTTGAGAGCTGTTTTCCTACTCTAGTGTGTTGGGACATGGCAATATACATAGATTTGCCTGAGGTTGTCCTCATAATTTCATGAAGCAGAGGTACTGTTATCCTAGTTCCCTCCAACATCTGTAATCTGCCAATGCTGGTTAGGTACTAATTGCTGTATCGGTTGAGCTATACTCTTTTAGGTGGTTAGATCCAAGAGCTTTAGATTTACATTTACTTGCTCAATTTTTTGGGATGCGCGAAGCTCAGGGAATTGCTTATGGTCCAAGAACAGAGGACTGTCTGTTGGATATAAATCATTATGTTTAATTGTCATGAAGTGCAATTGCTGTAACTTTCTTTTTACTCTTTTATAGATTGTTGTTATGCTTGATTTGTTTGATGTTAGTCTTGCATCACATGTGCTGAATGAGTACAGGTGCACCTCGTGACTGAATATTTCCTGTATTGTTATGATGGTCTTCATGCCTGCAGCACATTTTCATATCACTATGACTACAGTTAATTGAAACCAATTTGTTTATTTATTAGATAATTGAGCAAAGCAAAGTCCGGATCCTTTCCATGAAGCCTGAGCAGAGCATGTCAATTGTTAGGTAACAGCCACAAAAAAAGTAATAGCTATTTCTAAAATTTTCCGGAATGGTGATTAAATTTTCATTTTCAGACTGCTTGCTCAACTGATTCGGAATTATCCATACGCTATCAAGGAGCATGTGTCTCAGCTGAAGGAGTTGTTAGATTATTTCACTTATATGGATGGCAAGGTTGCATCTTGTCTTGTCGCTTCACTATTGCCACTGATCAAAATCAGTAGAGATATTCTGGTATGCAATACTCCATGTTTCTCTTTGGAAACTAGTGTCCTTTAGTTGTATTGAGAAAGTAGGAGAAAAAATTTTGTTTGAAGATCATATGTGAGAAAGGAAAGATGTGTCATAAATATGGATCAAGATCATAACTGACGCCATTGTTAGGCTGACCTGAGCAATGGTTGATGATGATACTATTTTCTCAACTTTAATTCGTAGATTCTCAAAATATTGAGCAATTAATCGATATACAACCTGTGTTTAGGTCTCATTGCAAGTTCATAATTTATCTTCAATAAGCTAGCATTGTTTTCCAAAATTGAGATATAAGTGCTGAAGATATATAGTTCTCTGTTGCAGGATTATATGATTTTAGTTATTCGCAAAGCCATGTTTAGACGAGAAGATACAATCCTTCTTGCAGCAACGAATGCCATTTTTGATCTCATCTTGGTAGATAAACAATCTAATGACAGTCTTCCCTTTCAAGATTCATCAAGCCAAGCCAGTTGCAGCCAGCAAGCTGAGGCATTCGGCTGTATGGGTGGAACTCTCTACCAAGAGCTGATTGGTTTGCTCCAGAGATGCCTTTATCAGCAGGTGTTGGCTAATCCTCTTTGGTTTTTCAAGAGTTATTTACTTTCTTTTCCGGTTCATTTGTCCTGTGATTACACTTTTAACTAAAGTTGGGTTGCTGTGCTCAGGCAAAAGTAAAAAGAGTCATGTACTCTGGACTTGTAAAGCTTGTCCTAGTGGACCCATCAATTGCTAGGCCGGTCCTTGATCTTCTCTTGCCTCATTTCCTACGTTTTTATAAAGAGGTATCAGTGTCTAATTTTTCTTGGAACGTGAAATTGAGTTTTCTTAAATTATGGGCCTGAGTATAGTGCTGAAAGTGTCAAAGTCAAACCTGTTCAATTGACCTACTTCATTGAGTTTCATGATTCTTTTCAATCTTTAGCCTGCATAATCTCTTGAAAATGCACTAATGCATGTCATTTCCAGAAGTAGCTTCTTGGTTTGCATAAATTTGTAAAGTTGCTTGAGGAAGTTTTCTGGGAGTTCACCAATATATTGCCTTTAACATATTATACTGCAGAAGTGGCATCAAGCTTAGTTGTTTGGCCTTTTCTGTGAAGCTTGATTTTGTCTTTTGTTGTGGACTGATTCTATAACTAGTAAAACTGCGCCTATTAGTTTTGATAACAATGGGTGCATGGCACAATTTGTGGAGTTCCTATCTAATTGGAACTTGTACCTAGGTACTTATTACTGTTCTGTGTTCTTAATGACATAGTTTAGGATGCTGTTGGCAGAGGCATTTTGAGCAATTCTTTATGCTCTAAATGGATGACAATGTATCTGAACTTTAAAAGCTTAATTCAACTTGTGAAGAGCATCTTTTCCCTTTTCAATAGAATGCATCTATTTTAGTTCAAATTCTTAAGCAGTTATCCTTACCATGCAATGTTCCCTATCCTTGTTGAGCTCCTGTCTTTTTTACGTCAGATTCTTGCTAATATGTGATAATGTGCTCTCTCTCTCTCTCTCTCTCTCTCTCTCTCTCTCTCTCATACTAAACACGTTTTGCAGGACGCTGATGGTCAACTTGAATTAACCTCTTGTGTTGGCTTGGAGAATGGCAAAGTTGTCATTGAGGAGCCTCTGGATAGTCTACTATCTTGCGTATCATGGATTCTTCTCCTTCAACCGCATGGTCAATCTGAAAATTCTTCAGATGCTTCATGGACGTGTTTTGGGTTTTCCCTTTCCCAAGATGAGGTATTTTTACTGATGGTTGGAGCTGCTAAGTGTATGGCAGCAATGTCAACAATGGAGATGTTAATTAATGAAGTTACTGCAGGTTGGAAGAAGATTGTCCTGGGATTCATTCTCCACAGCATTACTGAAGATCCGGAAGCTTTTAAGAGCTGAAAAATTGGAAGGTTGGTAAGCTCTTTATTATTGGACTATTTCAGTGTTTGAAGCTTGCATGAAGCAAGGCAGATCTTGTAAAAGTTTCAATACACATCTTAGGCGGATATGAGGAGCTTAAAATTCTTAGGTGCCCTTTGATTAGAGGTGGAAAATGGATGGTTTAGTGCGGGGATGTGCGCATTGCATGCTGGGTTCACCTAAATAACCCACTCGACTTCTATTTTCGGCTTAATGATTCGTGGATCATACATGATCCATAATCAATCAACCTTAAGCTAAACCCTGCCGATGCCCACTTGATCAATTCACTTGGATTAAGTGCTGTTTTTGCTGCAGTTTATAATGGAGAGGATATACTGCCATCAGTCATCACCATCACATGATCCCACCATTACAACCTATGCCACCACTGCCGCTACACTGCCACCTCCAATTCAACGGCCTGTATTGTGATTGTTATTGCATTACCAACTCATCCAGTATTCTTAAGTAATAATGATCATCACAACCACTGTTAGCATCTCCATCTCTTCATAGCCATCGCAACAACTACTGTTACTCCACTTCAAGTTCCATTTCACTACCTCCAGTACTCTACCTCTCTCCCACCAGATCAACACACCACTGATTCAGCATTGCCACCATTTGCCTGGCCACTCTATTGTTGGTATGCCTGCTGTCAGTTTGACATCCTCCATGCTACCAATATCCGCCATATCTACCATCACCTCTACCCTATGAGATAACATTGTGGTGGTGTGGTTGAGGCAATGATGTTAGTCATGGTGATGTTCTGGTAATGATCATTGTGATGGAACTTTGTTTCACTATAGATGTTGTGATGGAGTTGGATTGACGGAGAGACTGGTGATGGAGGTTGTGGGATGGCAGTATTCATGGTGTATTAAAGGTAGCAAGCTGACAATTGTAGGGGTAGTGCAGTGATAGTATTGGACATTGCAATGGATCCATACAACATCGTGATGGATGGTGATAATGTTAGATGTGTTGGAGTCCTGTAGTGGAATTGGAAAACTGGTGGTGATAAGGGAATATGATGGTGCAGGCTAGCAGTCTTGGTGTTAGTGTTGTTGTAGAGTGGAGTCTTGTAGTAGTGCATTGTGATGATGTTTGTGGTTTGGAGTGGTTGAGGTGATGAAGGTTTTGATATTGGGATAGTTTGAGTATTGGACGTGATGATGTTCTGGTGTTAATGGACCTACTGCTGGTAGAGTGAGAGTGCAGCCACCAATGAAATTTGGTGGTCATAGTTTTTGGGTTTGCTAAAGGTCTACTTAATTAAGCACGTTGCATATACAGGGAAGCTTTACATTTTGGTCCCCATTTGTTGGTAGAAGTGTGATTTATCCTCACTTTTAAATTTGGAATCCTAACCGGGATCAAAATGTTTAAACTCATGAGATTGGAGACTGAGAGGGTGGGATCCTAACTATGTAACCATGCTTTTGGGAGCTATTTATTCCAATTTGCTGATTAGTGGCTTCAGCTACTTAGCAGATATTGAGGAACTCATGTCCTTAAATTAGCCTTTGCGAAAATGAGAGTATCATTTAAGAAACCTATATGCTCAAAAGAGGCCTAAATGCTTTCTTATTTTGGAATGAAGTCAAATATATAATTTAAAATCTCAGATATAATATTATCAACCTTAGCAGCTATTGTTCTACTCAAATTGCAAGATATCTTTGTTTACTTGTCCTTGGGTTTCTGGTGGGAGTAGCCCTCCACATTCATATTGATGTTAATGACAGCATATGGTGGTTTACATAGGGCTTGTAGCAGGTTTAGTCCTCCTATATTTGAAGCTTGGTGAATGAAGATCACTTACCAAAAATGGAATTCAACCACTTAATGCCAGTATTGTCGTAGTGAACTTGAGATACTATCATATTAATAACTTAATGGCACTACAGTTGTAGTGATCATGAGATCAATAAGAATATGAATGCTAAAAAGTTTCTAGCAAATTGAGACCTGGTCAAGATTGAATTTGTTTATTAGGTTTAATGATGCAGGAACATTGAGTAAGTTGAATTTTAATCAGGTTAATCAATTTTTAGTTGTTATGGGTTTGTCTTATATGACTTTTTTGTTTCTTTGTTTAATATCAGTAATCGATTGTCTTCTACAGTTTATGAGGTGGTGACCGACATGTGACTGTTTAGTGATGCTCAATTGCTGAGATTAAGAGATCTTAGGCTAGATTAAGGGGTTAGATTCTGGGGTTGCTTTGAGTCATTATCAATAGTTCCTAAAACCTACTGTACGCTGTGTTTTCTCACATTCATTTCTATGAATTATGCTTCCAATTTATCTTGGTTTCCTAAACCCATAGAAATTGATTTATCACTGTTCCAGCTTTATTTGGTATGTTTTTTAACTCTTTGTTAAACCCTTATTTCAGTTCATCATTGAAGCTCATGGAACTTTTGAATTTTGTGACCCTGATTTGAAATCTCCACAGGGTTACTTGTACTTTTAGAGTCTAGGCAAAAATAGTGAAAAAGATTTGTCTCCTATCCATATTGCCACACATACCTTTTGCATGAGTTTTCGGGTGGAAGAACTTTGCATTTTCATAACTATGTGTTCATTTTCTTGTCAGATCAGTCCTTCTTGGTCAGAGAGCTGACTCAGGCTCAGGGTCCTCTGAGAAAGAGAGAACCAAAAGCTGCACCATAATTTTACTGGGTATAACAGAGGTGGTGCTCAACACCATAGCCACTGAATTGGAGAAAGCAACTGGTGATAAGAGGGTACAACTTGAAAAGGAGCTAATTGACTTGGTTGAATTCCATCACTTGGTGGAGAAACATATAGGCAAACCAAGGCAGATCAATGGACTAAGAAAGGCAAATGTGCGAACTACTGCAATTGATATTCCTGACCATACTGATTCTGGCTGCACCACCTTGATTCAAGAACAGATGCCTCTCTTGGCAACTTCAACAATCAATCAATTACTGCAAACTACATTAGGGTTATACAATGCTAAATTTTCTAATGCTATTGCAACCTCCCAGAGTCTTGGCCAATCATCCTTCAACAAGAACACAAGCTGCTCAAACATTATATCTTTTGTCTTGAATATTCTGCTTTGTCACATCAGGTCTTGCCCTGTTTTAGTGAGGGACGATCCCTTTAAGACTTTTATCTATGGTGACATTAAGATTCTGGGACCCCAATTGCTGAAGCTGATACTTCTCCTTAAGTCGGTCCAATCGAGTGTTCCAAATGAAAAGAACAAAAGTAGGATTGAAGGTCAAAGAGATAATCTCCATCAAGCACTTATCTGCCTTAAGGATATGTTAATGATTTATTTGCAGGGCCCTCATTTTGCCCAGCTGCTTGAAGATTTGGTGTCAGTCTGCATAACTGAGTATGGTTTTGATGGTGAAAATGTAACCTATGTGATTAATGATCCAAAAATAAAGAACATTGAGATATTTGTCGTGAAGATCCTGAAGCCTCTGTTATCCGAGCTTCTTGCAATTTCATCCTTTCGTGAGGCTGAGGTAAAAAGCAAATTCTCTCTTTCATAAGTCTTTTGCTGATTTCATGTGCTGGTTTTTTTAAGCTTTGGCAGTATGTTCTTTTCAGGTCCTTGGTGATATTATGTTGATGATTACTAACAAGTTGCCCTGCCAACTGAGAAACTCTCATGGATCCTGGGCTACACAGATCTGCAAAAGCAATGGAATCAAAGATTCCAAGGTTGTTAGGAGTCTGGTATTACTAGCCTTCCAACTAAGCTCGCCTCCAGATGATTTGATCTTTGCTCAAGATGTGGCTTTAGAGTTGTGCAAAGTTACAGGGTCAGCAAGTGATGATCCTGTTGAGATGTCTGAATTATATCCTGTTGTCAACAAAGACACCAGCATTGCAGTAATTATTTGCATTCTGCAATCAGTTGAAGCAGTTATATGTGATGTGGATTGGGCCATTAGAAAACTGAAGGAACTTTCTCTCTCCTCTCAAAATAGGAATAAAACGAATGAAGGAGAACTTACTCTTGATGTTAAATTGGTACTGGAGGACAATCTGTTCTCCAGGTCTGAATCTGTAGTGAGAGTACTATCATCATTTGCTCTGATGACCTTGAAGGGTAAGATCGCACTTCTGTTTTTTTTTTTTTTTTTTTTTGGGGGGGTGGGTTTAAAAGTTGTACCAAGTTTTTTTATTTACTTTGTTCTTTTGCTGTGATAAATGTGTGCAGACCCTCAAGCAGATCATTTTCTCAGAATGGTTACAAGATTGTACAAGCAATTGGCTCAAATAACCAAACTTCAGATTGCCCCTAGAAGATCCAAGCAACTTCTGCCAAGCACTAGATTTCAGAAACTTGTTGAATTAACTTGCAAGCATCTCACCTTTCAACTCTATAATTTTGTGGCTGAAATGCAGAAGGTGAGTACTCTATGTATTGCCACCCTATCCAGTTTCAGGCTCCAGTCATCATTTGCATTTCTTTTTCTCTTCTTTTTGAATGTTTTCTTTGTATTTGAGTGATTTATGTGATGACTTAAAATGCAGGAACAGCAAGAAAATGCTAATAGAAGGAGAATGGTGGGAAAGATCAAAAGGGAAAATCGCTGCATCCCTGAGCTGATCTTTCATATAGAAGATTATGAAAAGTATTTGATCCGACTCAGCAAGGTCACTAAAGTGAACTTGCTGAGGCATGCTAAGCGCAGCACTTCTCGGGATTTTAAAATTATAGAGGCCACCAGTATAGTCGGGGAAGAAGACAATCCTGACCATGAACCTGGCTGTTCTCGTTCTGCAGCACACGAAAACGAATCATGCAATGCTTCTGATGAAGATGGAGGAGAGGAAAATGTCATGTCTCCGGAGTCGGCCTCTTGTTTGTCTGCAGATGAATCTGGTTCTGATGGCGAGAAAGGTAATTCTCTTCCCCCAGTCAAGAGGATGAGGAAAAATGGAGTTGTTCAGGATTCTGATGATGAAGATTAGCTATGCTCTGTCAGAAAAATACTGGGTATAGAATGGCACATTTTGGTGGATCATTTTGTATGAAGTAGCCGAGAGAGAGAAACGGAAGGTAAAATTATCAACTTGACTCAAATTATATGTTAATAATTTCTTAACACTTCAACAAGTCAATCTTGAGCTATGTTGGAGATCAAATTTTGCTTAGTATCAATATGGAGTCAAGCTTTTCTACCATTCTCAACTTGAGGTTTTTATCCATTCATTCATAGATATAGATACAGAAGATGCATATGACATGTCACGTATGACCACATAAGCCTCTTTTGCAATAATTACACTTTACCACAACCGATTCGGTTCATTCACAATAGAGAACATTACAATTTACTGCATTTTAGACATCATATAATACCAACGGAGTAACCTATGCTTGGACGGTTGGAATCTTCTTTAAATGAGATCAAACATAAATTTTTTTAATTTGCTTGGAAATGGTTGGGTACATATACACTTTTTGGCACCTTTTTCTACAATTATTAATTCTCTACATTATGTAACTGTACAATCACATGAAGGAGTGAAATTGAGTCAAGCTACTCAGTAGTAACTCAGGCTCGATTTTATGATTACCTGAGTTCCACTGATATGATTTCCAGTCAAGTGAGCTTATTCCAACATCTTGTTATGTCATGCTCAAGCTCCCTATACTTGGGTCAATAGGTTCGTGGATCTAATCAAATTTCTGGTATTCTTTTTAAAATATATGTTATTAGCAAAAGAAACAGACACATATATCTTCAAAATTACATAAGATAACGGGATGATTGGGCTTGATTTTTATTGCTTGATATAACAGCGCCAGGCTGAGTGCAACTTTTTTTTTATTGGTTTATGTTTTTTTATCAATATCTTTTGCCAACTTTTTTAGGTAATACCGCTTTTTGAAAAATTTTAATTTTACATTTGGTAGATTTTTTGTTTAACATTTAAATAATTCATGATAATATAGTTAATTTATTAATTTCATACTAACTTTTTTACGCGGTAGTGCTTAATTTTAGGTTTACGTTTGAATCTGTTTGATATCTACTTTTTACTAATTATGTGATTGATTTATTTAACTTTCTAAAATTTACTTTAGCAAAAGATTTTTGATTTGATATTTTTAAAATGAAGCGTTGTTCATTTTTCTATTTTCCCATTTAATATTATTTTGCTCTTTTCCTAGGCTTTTATTGGCCACATTTTGTTGCACCCTAGACATATTGCCAAGTGGCAAAATTGAGTGAAAAACCCATGAACCTTCAAAATATTATTTTCTTATAGATAGATAGATAATGTCTCATATTTCATGGTGTACAATGCAGTTTGTTATTCTTTTCTTACAAAAGAAACTAAAGTTTGTAACGTAAGAATTAAAAAGAAACCGTCTATGAATTCGTATCTTTGCATTAAATATTACACCTGGAAAAAACAAAATTATTCCTACCAATATCCAATGTTCAATCATCGTTAATATGTACTTAGAAGTTGAAAGATCTTTACTTGGTAATATTAACTCCAAATATTTTGTTAGTCATAAAAATAGCCGCTATCATAATCAATCTAGTCCTTCTAAGTGTATAGTGATTCTATAGGAGAACTTGTTTCACCTAGGATAATAAGCTCATGGTCTTAGTCAAATATCGAAGAATAGAATGTGATATGATGACATAAAATGCAATATCAACAATTTGATTTTGGAAGCTTCTGTATTCTTGTGTTGTTGCTGGTGCTCAACAAATTGAAATTGGTAACCTTAATTTTCAACATGATTGTCTCAATCTAGGGCGCTTTTGTTTTGTCAACATTATGCTTGTAAAATTGATTACAATAATTGTAGCTGAACAGATAATTTATGACTTTTGTGATAATTTGTGTTTATTAATATTCACATAAAGAAAAAGTAATTTACAAACCAACCCAACAAGGAATGTTGTTACAATTAGGTTCAGTATTCAATTTAGTAATAAAAGGAAACTGACATTAGTAACAATTACCATTCACTCGGTTATACATAGATTGTTGGCCCATAAAGCAAAAATTAACTGCAAATTGAATTTTTACTACAAGGTAAATTATTTCCTCTTAGGTTATGTTACTACGAAGATGAGTTTCTCTTGTATGATATGGATAACTACCTATGATTGTCACAATCTCAATTACACCTATAGTTAGTAAAATATGTTAATGAATGGAAAATTTGCCACGAAGTTCGTAACAAGAAATCCTAGCTTGGTATTAACCAATACCATAGTAAATTACCTTAAAGGTTCTCTTCCAACCAACCGACATTGTTTGCAATCTCCATTCTATTAAGAATTACTGCATCTACCAACATACAGAGATATTTCCAAGACTCTCGAAGCTTCAAGAAGGCTAAGAAACATACCTCCTCAAACTTCAGAGGCTAAGTTGTTCCACGTGAGATACCAACTCATTGAGATAGTGGCCCACGTGTTTTGTCTCCAAGTGGCGATGATGTGTCATGAATGGAACCTCTTCGTGATTGTCTACGGATTACCCTTGATTCGGTCAAATGTGCTCATCCATGTGATATGCTACTGATATTACTATCTAAGCATCTATGAACAAATAATAATCTTTGGTTACTATCTAGTAGAACAATACTGTGTTCTGTATTCATTGCAAAAGCATTTCCTACTCTTACCATTCCACTTGTAATATACAAGAAAATAACTACTGTTTATAATTGATTAACCTTATTGATGAGTGTGAATTTAGATACATCACAAGTTTGCTCAAACTCTAATACGGAGCTAATTGCAGTGCGTATATATAGTTAAATTTAGAAAATCTATGGTTCTTACAGAATCTAATAACACCAGCCATGTATCACATCATCACATAGAACATAAATAAGAATAATAATGACAAATATGTAGTCCAAAATCCTCAAAATTCATCTCGCAACTATAATCTAATATCAAGTAAAATCAAACTTAACAGTGATTTTGGTCTCACAAACAAATCACAAGAAAGAGCGGTTGCTTCTTTCCCATCATCTTTCTCTAAGGATGGAGATTGAGAGATTTCACGTTCTTCTTTCTTTCCCATTTGCCAGTTTACTCTTCCTTTTCCTTTTTTTTTTGGATTTCTTGCAATTCTCGCCACTTGGAACTTGCTCAACTTAAACAAAAAAACTCTTGTTCATCACAGAGAAGGAAATCCCAAATTTAGAGAAGGTACATCAAGTACATTTTTTCCTCATTAAAAGATTGTTTAACCACTTTCATGAATGTCGACCTAACCAACCGGTGCTTGACAAGAGAATTACTACAAATCCGTTCATAAATGCAAGCAGAGAGGTCAATGCTCGACAATTATTCTTTGGGTATTCACGCTTAACTATCTGCATTGACAAGCCATAACAATTACAGTTCCCAGATCTTTTCTATTTCTTTTCCAAAAAAACTAAAAGAGGCCAAGGGTAAATATGTCTGAGCAATGGCTATTTTAAAATGTACCAATTGTATTCGAAATTGTGTTTATAAAGAATCAAGGGGTCTTTTCATATATATTACTCAAAAAGAAAAATTATGAACTTTTCTTGAGGGCTTTAAAAGCAAAATCATATTATGAGAATGCTAGTTCTTAGTCTTTCAAAATATGAATATGCATGGAGTCATTGACGGGAATGAAAGATAGTAAGTCGCCTCTTACAAATGGAGGTTTTTCATTACTTCGAGTGGGGTCCAAACTCTGGTTGCTACATCACGTCTGAGATTACACCTACGACACCCAGCTATATGATCAACGCGTTCAACCAAGTACCATTATATAGTGAGTTTGGATTATGAAAAGCCAATAAAAACATGAAAATATAAAGCTACTCACTTCTGAGTTGGATCATTGGCTTTCGGTTCTTTATCTTCCTGCCACCCTTGATTTTGCATCTCTTCCTCCGTGAACTGCAATTTCCTCTTTATTTTCTTTGCAGAGCTGATTCCAATGTATCAAGATGTTAGATCAAATCATATGCTTCCTTGTCTATAGGAAGGCCTTTTACTTTTGTTGAATAACTAAAACATAAGTTCCATGTCTCACTATGTCTTTTTCAGGCTCCAGGTTTTTTTATGGGTGGCATAGTGTTCTAACAATGCCTTCAGATGTGTATTTCAATTATTTTGTATATCATTTTCTGGAGCCCTAATCTCCCAAGATATGATGTAAAGTTATATTAGACAAATTAGAAGGATGCTATTGGAATATGATGTAGAGGTACTGTTATCCTTGTTCCCTCCAACATCTGTAATTTGCTGATGTTGGTTACTCACTAATTACCGTATCGATTGAGCTAACTTGTTTTAGGTGCTTATTAGATCCAAGAGTTATCGATTTACATTTATTGGCACATTTTTTTGGGATGCACGAAGCTTGGCAAATTACTTGTAGTCCAAGAACGGAGGATGGTCTGTTGCATATAAATCATTTTGTTTAATTGTCATGAAGTGTGAGTGCTGCTTGTTTTTTTACTCTCCTATAGAGTCTTGTTATGCTTGATTTGTTTGATGCAGTATTGCATCACATGTGCTGGATGAGTACATGTCCACTTGCTTGAGAGTGAATGTTTCCTGTATTGTTATAACAGTCTTCGTGCCGCAGCACATTTTCATATCAATATGACTTAAATTAACCGAAACCAATTCGTTTATTTATTAGATAATTGAGCTAAGCAAAGTCCAGATCCTTTCCGTGAAGCCAGACCAGAGCATGTCAATTATTAGGTAACAGCCACAGAATAGTGATGGATATTTCTAAAATTTTCCAGAATGGTGATTCAATTTTCATTTTCAGACTGTTTGGTTACCTGATTTGAAATTATCCGTATGCTATCAAGAAGCATGTGTCTAGGCTAAAGGAGTTTTTAGATTATTTTACTTATATGGATGGTAAGGTTGCATCTTGTCTTGTTGATTCACGGTTGCCACTGATCAAAATCAGTAGAGATATTCTGGTATGTGGTGCTTCCATGTTTCTCGTTTGAAAATAGCATGCTTTTTCTATCTTGAGAAAGCAGGAGAGATTTTTCATGAAATTTTGTTTGAAGATCGTGTCATAAATATGGATCAAGATCATAAGGACCTTAAGAACTGACTATTTTCTCAAGAAATTTGGTCAGGCTAACCTGAGCAACGGTTGATGATGATAATATTTTCTCAACTTTAATTTGTAGATTCTCAGAACATTCAGCAACTAATTGATATACAACTTGCCTCTGGGTCTCATAGCAAATTCATATATATATTGATAAGCTATGCATTGTTTTCCAAAAATGAGGTGGAAGTGCTCAAATTATATGCTTCTCGTTGCAGGATTATAGGTCTTTAGTTATTCATAGAGCCATGTTTAGATAAGTAGATATCTTGCAGCAACAAATGCCATTTTTGATCTCATCTTGGTAGATAAACAATCTAATGACAGTCTACCCCTTCAAGATTCGTCAACCCAAGCCAATTGCAGCCAGCAAGCTGAGCCGTTCAGCTGCATGGTCGGAACTCTCTGCCAAGAGCTGATTGGTTTGCTCCAGAGATGCCTTTATCAGCAGGTGTTTGCTTTTGAAATAATCCTCCTTGGTTTTCTGAGAGATATCTACTTTCTTTTCCGGTTCATTTGTCCTTAACTGCACTTTTAACTAAAATTGGATTGCAGTGTTGAGGAGGAAGTAAAAAGAGTCATGTACTCTGGACTTGTAAAGTCCCACTGGACCGATCAATTGCTAGGCTGGTCCTTGATTTTCTCTTGCGTCATTGCCTACATTTTCATGAAGAGGTAGCAGTGTCTAATTTTTCTTGGAACGTGAAATTTTCTTAAATTATTATGGGCCTGAGTATAGTGCTGAAAGTCTCAGAGTCAAACCTATTGAATTGACCTCCTTTATTAAGTTTCATGATTCTTTTCAATCTTTAGCCTGCATGATCTGTTGAAAATGCGCTAATGCATGTCCTTTCTAGAAGTAGCTTTTGGTTTGCAGAGATTTATAAGTTGCTTGAGGAAATTTTCTAGAGTTTAGCAATATATATTGCCTTGAACATATTGTACTACAGAAGTGGCATCAAGATTTGTTGTTTGGCCTTTTCTGTGAAGCTTGATTTCGCCATTTGTGTTGGGCTGATTCTATAGCTGATAAAACTGCGCCTATTAGTTTTGATAACAATGGTGCATAGCACAATTTGTGGAGTTCCTATCTAATTGGAATTTGTACCTACTTGAACCTTGATTTTATTATGGTGCCTATGCCCGTTTCATGTTCCTCATGACATAGTTTAAGATGCTGTTGGCGGAGGCATTTCCAGCAATTTTTTATGCTCTAAATGGATGATTTTACAGAATCTATCATGTAATGATCTAAAAATCTTTCGAGACAACGTATCTTGACTTCAAAAGCTTTATTCAACGTTCGAAGAGCATCTCTTCCCTTTCCAATAGAATGCATCTATTTTTGTTTAAATTCTTAAGCAGTTATTCTCACCATGCAATGTTCGTGATTCTTGTTGAACTCCTATCTTTTTTATGTGAGATTCTTGCTAATCTGTGATAATGCGCTCTCTCTCTCTCTCTCTCTCGCATACTACATACTTTTTACAGGACGCTGATGGTCAACTTGAATTAACTTCCTGTGTTGGCTTGGAGAATGGCAAAGTTGTCGTTGAGGAGCCTTTGGATAGTCTACTATCTTGATACATAAATATTAGGTGTAGACTCCCAGAAGGTGGGGCGCTAAATCCCGCTTTCTCAAGAGGATAGGAGTGGGGCGATTTAATTTTATGTGTGGATTTCGACTCCCACGCCTATCAAAGAGACATGAGAAAAGTCTAAAAATAGGAATTAGAGTAAGATAAAAAAAAAATCATATTAATACTAATGGACTTACTCATCTTCTTTATTTGTTAGGTTAAATGAGACCGGATAGTAATTTATTAATTTATTTGGGAATGGTTGGGAACATATACACTTTTTAGAACCTTTACTTGAGGTCGATTAAGTGAGCTCATTCGAACATTTTGCTGGTTCAAGTTCAAGCTCGCTATACTCAGGGCAATACTTTTGTGAACCTAGTCAAATTTATGTATTCCTTTTAAAATATGTTATTAGCAAAAGAAATAGACACAAATATATTCAAAATTACATAATGTAAGTGCATGACTGGGCTTGAATCAATATATTGCTTGATATGACAGCGACAAGCTGAATGCAACTCTTTTTGTTAGTTCATATTTTTAATCATTATCTTATGCCAACTTTTTTAAGGTAATACTGCTTTTTTTAATTTTAATTTTACTTTTAGTAAATTTTGTGTTTAACATTTAAATTGTTCATAATTATATAGTTAATTTACTAATTTCATGCCGACTCTTTTTTCATAATTTTGTGTTTAACATCTAAATTTTGCGAATCGCAACAAGCGCACCTTGGAGCGAAAACCTCTTATGATCGGGATGTTGAATGCATCATGGCAGACCGCATCATATGAACGAAGTATTGTGCACCAAAGAAGGAATACCTTGTCTGATGGAAGGGCCTTTTCGAAAGTGAAGCGAGTTGGGAACCGTCTGAGGCTTTGTGGTAGTTCAAGAGACACATCGATGCCTTCCATGCCACAAACGCAACGAGAGCATTGCCTGAATAGGTGGGGGAGATTGACACGGCCCATGAACGAGCATGATCCAAGATTGTCCAAGATAGGGTTGTGTCACACACAAGGGCCGGCCCATGAGCTGCCCATGCTCGATCCGTGAACGACCCATGATCAACGCACGATCGGCCTATGTGCAATACGGACAAAAGCCCATGACCGTTCACCTACTATATGCTAAGCGGTCCTGCCCTTGCTTCTAACACACGCCCCTTGGGCTTTCCCTAGGCCAAGAGCCATTGAATGGCCTAATGTACAAACTTGTAATATTGATAAACAGTCAAATGCCACCGTTAGATCGGAAAGGGGATCAACGGCTAAGATTAGACTTGTCCATGTATAAATAAGGGACCCTCTCCCTTCAGCTATACACATTCTCTCATTCACAAACAATACACTTATGTTTCACTGTCGTACTACGTTCTTGTGAGCTGAGCATCTGTAAGGTTGACTTGGGATCGTAATCCTAAGGCTGCACAAGTGTGTGATTGTTCGTAATCGATCAACTCGTGACACTTGCATGCTTGCAACTGGAAAATCAAAATGGGAAACTTTCCATATTTTAAATATCAATTTTAGAATTTGTTAAAATTGAAAGTCTTGTCTTATATGTTGCCTTAATAGTGGTTTGTAAAATAGATACGACATAGGTTAGGAAATAAAAGCGAGAATCTACCCTTGTAATTGATCTTTAATCTCAAAGTTAATATCTTTAGATTTTAAAACAGAAAATGAAAGCATTTAATTACTTCTTACGCCTTTAATTAAGTATCAAACCACAATGTACAATTTAAATTTCAAATTTTTAAGTATTCTGTCAACTACTTGACTCACTCTTTGCGTGGTTATTTCTCATATCTACCGATTGGATATTTTGATGTACATAACTGAAATGATACCCAAAAAAATAGATTTGAAAAAAGAAAATCGAGACAGTCAATGAGAGTAAACAGTTAAGGTTTTTTCATCCTTGTATTTTAGGTACCCATTTTTTTTTCTCTTTAGTGCATTGCTTTTATAGTGATGACCTTCTAACTTTCACTTCTTGGACATTAGAAAGTTTCTAATAAATTACATTTTCACTAACATGATATCAGCACACTTTCATGAAATAATTATAGTTCAATCTACAATTAAATGCAAAACTAGTTCTTTTTCATACCAGGGCTTTGCATGGGCTACATTTATATATATTTTTCATATATAAAAGAGGTTATATTTGAAGAAACAAATCTACAGACTCCGCTTATTATAATAGTCATAAAATACAATTAAATTTTCCACTATTGCATCATGATATATTTATTACCTTGCTGGTTTACCAATCTTGATTCTCTACCTTTTCTTCACTTACTTTGAAAAAAAAAAAAATTGCAAACATTTCAAATGCGGTGCATACAGAAATAATAAATAAATTTAGGATAATATCTGGAATTATTTAGCGAGTATCTAGCAGGGATTATTATGAATCTTCGTTCCCGCTTGGATGCAACTCTTCAATGCTGTTCTCTCTTTTTCTTGCTTCTCAATATTAAATATTCTGTGCAGACTCCTAGAAGAGCGCCTCGTCCGCCCGCATTTAGTTCAACATCGTCCTCGGTCTCCCAATTGAGGTAAACGAGGAGTCACCCATAAGCACGAGAGGAATTGACCTGTCGAATTTATTTTTGTTTGCATCTGTCGAGGGTGCGAGGATTCCCCATGCATTGGAAAGTTGTGTAGTCTTTGCTTTTTAAGGAAGCGTTAAGGATCTTCCTCAGTTTTGTGTTTCTTTTTGCTTCTGTTGATGTCGGACATGGAAGATTGCTGCGATCTCCAGTTATGCTTAGACGAAATCCCTTCCACATTCAATCTAGAGAAGGCGGTGTGCAACCATGGATTCTTCATGATGGCTCCGAACAGTTGGATTCCTTCCACCAAGACGTTGCGGCGCCCTCTCCGTCTTGCGGATTTTTCCTCTTCCGTTGTGGTGTCCATCTCGCAGCCTCCTGGTCCCAGCAGCACGGTGTTGCTCCTCCGAGTTCATCGCGTTCCTCGCCTGTCCCCCCAAGACCAGCAAGCGATTTTTGTAATC
This sequence comes from Eucalyptus sideroxylon, assembly GCA_014182405.2. Classification (NCBI taxonomy): domain Eukaryota; kingdom Viridiplantae; phylum Streptophyta; class Magnoliopsida; order Myrtales; family Myrtaceae; genus Eucalyptus; species Eucalyptus sideroxylon. The sequence continues at coordinate 20,748,028 of CM024549.2, read as the reverse complement.
TCTCTCACTCTGTCTGTGCGCAAAGTAAATACAAACTAGTGACGGAAAAGCATGGGAATATATTATTGCAGGAACAAGTGATTCGGATGTTAAGGTTGTCGGAAAGGGACGAGCGGAGCGTGAAGGAGTTCCACAAAGTGCATCCGGAGGCAAAGGAAAGAGGATTCGGTCGAGTTTTTCGTTCTCCTTCTCTCTTCGAAGATGTTGTCAAATCTATACTCCTTTGCAACTGCCAGTTAAGTACCGAAGTCTTGTTCTCTTCAAGTGCAAAATTTGTGACGAATTGGCTTTGTTAAACATTTATAAGTAGGACAAAGAAGACGATGACCTGAATAAGAAACCCATAACTGTAATTGTGTAAATATCTTACTCTTATCATAATCCCTCGCTTTCTCTTCATGCTTAAAGGCTTGATATTGAGTTTTTGTGTTCATAAGCTCTTCGACATATGTACGGCGGTTTCTGTTCCGAATTCATCATTAGGTCTGACTTTGTTCTGAATACACCCAACAAACAGATGCCCTTGATTTCGAACGATATATGACGAATGATACCTCTCAGAGGTTTACCTTGTTTTCGGACCTCGATCCCCATCACAATCATGCCCGATATTCCATAATCATATAAAAGAAAATTTACTTTTGTTGTTCTTACAGTTCGTGACCTCTTCATGCCATCAAAATCACATACACATCGATTTAAGGGTTGATGTTGCTTTCGGTCCTACCTAAAATTGTCATAGGTGGAGAAGGACCCTAGAGATGGCCCGAGCTTTATGTGCACTTCAACTAGAGCTAAGCACTCGAGGTAGGAATACTATTTAGCATGACTTTCTTCTCAGTATATTTAGCACAACTTGAAGATGAGGATGATCATGATCTAAGGCTCTAAAAGAAAGAAACGAAGACGAGAGAAGGATGGAGCAAATCCGGTTCCCGCGGAGATGGAAGGCGAAGAAGTTGACCTCGGGAACTTTCCGAGCCCCAAGGAACTCGCTAACCTCGATGCAGACTACTTACAGAGCAAGTGCAAACTCGGTTACCGAACCAACTACATTCTCAAGCTTGCCATGGAGATAGAGGAGGGGAAGCTCAAGATCGATGGATACGAGGGAGTGCAGGATGCTGCGTCGTGTAGGATATGGATCAAGGGCATAAGCGGGGTCGGATCTTTCGCCCGGGCTAGCGTTTTGATGTGCCTTGGCTTTTACGATGAGGTTCCGTGGGATAGCGAAACAATCAAGTTCTTAAAACATGTATGAAAGTGTATTTCGGACATAAAATTTATGTCTCATATAATAATCACCCTTCCGAATTATTTGAAGGATGATGCATTCTTTTTCTTTGGCAAAAGGTACATGCAAGAGAAGGATGCACCAAGAAGACTATTAAGAGTGACCTTAAGGAGATCTATGATAAATATGCACCCTTCCAATGTTTGGCCTATTGGTAAGTCATTTATTTATTTAAATTTTGGTTGATATACACATAAATATTCATGTCATATGTCATATGTTGTGCGAAAATTTTCAGGTTTGAGCTTTTGGAATTTTACGAGAGGCAGTTTGGAAAGCTGAGTGAATTATCACACGCCATGTATCACAAAGTTTCTAGTAATACACAAACGAGAGAATTTAACCACAATCAAGTTTTGTGACTTAGAAAGTGTTTGTTAGTAGGCATTTGATCATTTATGGTGTTGTTTTGGAGACGGGGGGAGAGCCCGGCCCCCGGGGGTGGGGTTGGGACGATCTTTTGTGATTTATTGGAGCTATTTCCGTAATGACAAAGTTCTTTAGAATGACTATTCGAAGGAATTGATGGACTCTCCCACATTATAATCAGATATATTCTCTGAAAAATTTCAATAGTTTTTACTTTTAAATTCTAAAGTAGTGTAATTCCGTTGCACTAAATAGCTAGAATTTGATACGAAGCCTTGGAAAGGACCCTCGCGAGTGTCGTGACTTACCCAATGATGAACCATCCAAGGAAAAGCTAATAGGCTACTAAACATGAACAAATGTTCTTCTCACGAGCCAATCTACTGCATTTAGCATAGACTCTCTCAAGTCCTACTAATTGTAACTTGGTACTTAGTTTAACACGAAATTGTCTTACCTTTTTTAGTCATTATTATTCAGTCAAGGTCGATTAGACGCCCAAGTAAAGTGTGAGGGAACACTTATATTTGCGAATCAAAGATTAAATAGATTTGGGCACTTGATTACATTGTATTAGTCCAATGCCCCTTCGGTACCTTGTATCTTTATTTTAAAAAATATTTTGATAGTAGTCTTGGTTCATTTTAAGTCTAATCCACAAATATGCAAGAGTGATCATGCACATATGCAATCGATAATTTAACACTCAAATAAAGACAAAGTAATAAATAAATTGGAAAATTTCAAATGAAGGCTTAAAATACTTTCATTTTCTTAAATAAAGATCTGCAACAAACATTATTTCAAAAAGGGTCCCAAGTGTTATCATTTTCTTAAATAAGAGCTTGAAATAAATACTGTTTTAAATAAGAGCCTGAAATGGCAATATTAATCTCAAATAAGGATGAAGGGCAATTTCATCTTTTTAATTTTTCCTTTTTTCTTCATTTTTTTCCTTTTATAAAAACAAAACTAAAAATTTAAAAAATGTGATTTAATTTTAATTATGTTTGTACGAAAGTATCACTAATTAGCCAGAATTTTTTGCCGGTTGGTAAGGTTAGGCCCTTATTTGAAATGACCATAACTACTTCGTACCCTTCTTTGAGATTGATATAGCCACTTTATATTTTTATTTAAAACAAAATCCATTCTAGGCTCTTATTTGAGAAAATGAGAACACTTCAGATCCTTTTTTGGAATTTTATATTAAAAAAAAAATGGTTGCAATTGGTTTAACCTTTATGCAAAGCAAAGCACAATAATACTCTAACTAATTTGCCAAAATTAGCAAGATATTGATGAAAATGCATGTATAGCTTAAACTTTATTTCTAAATGCAATGACATTCTTATTAATTCATTTAAGGAGAAAGCCACGAAAAACCCTGAACTTTGCCTAAAGTGACACATTTACTCTAAACTTTTTTTTGTGACGTGAAAAATCCTGAACTTTGCTAACCATGACACATTTACCCCAATTTTTTTTTTGTGATACAAAAACCTCGAACTTTTATTATGTGACACATTTACCAAAAAATTATAGGGTATTTTGGTCTTTTCATTTTTTAAATTTGTTTCATTTTTTTTCTTCTCTCTTGCCTTCGCCGGCATCCGACGAGGGCTACCCTCGCCAGCGTCGGGCTAGGGCGGCCCTCGTTGACATCAGGCAAGGGCCATCCTCGCCTGCGTCGGCTGAGGGGTGCCCTCGCGGGACGCCGGCTAAAGTTGCCCTCGCCTACGTCGGGTGAGGGTGTCGACACCGGTGAGGGCCACCCTCACCTACATCAGGCGAGGGTGTCCCTACCCTCGCTCGACGCCGGCGAGGGCTCCCCTCGCTTGCGTCAGGCAAGGCTGTCCCTGCCCTCGCTTGCGTCTGGCGAGGGCACCCCTCGCCCGACGCCGGCAAGGGTGTCCCTGTCGTCGCCTGTGTTTGGCGAGGATGACCCTTGCCCGACGCTAGCGAGGGCAAGGGAGGCCCTTGCCTGACGCCGGCGAGGGCCGCCCTCCCCCGACACCAGCGAGGGCGACCCTCGACGGACACCAGCTTTCCTCCGCCATGGCCCGCGGAGGGAAGAAGAAGAAAAAAACAAAAAAGGAAAAAACAAAATAAAAAGACAAAAATGCCTTTAATGGGGTAAATGTGTCGCAGTTTGAAAAGTTTAGGGTTTTTCATGTCACAAAAAAAAAGTTTGGGGTAAATGTGTCACTTTTGGCAAAATTCAGGATTTTTCGTGGCTTTTTCCCATTCTTTTATGAAATTTTCTAGTTTATGAAAACTAACCATATGCAAATTTAATCTAAATTCAACATGATGAAATATTAAACTATAACATGTGACATGAGTGTAAAAAATTATGACCTAATCTAATATCACGTGGAATCTAATGGGGAAAGTTGTCCAAAAGTCATAAACCTATTGCACTTTTGCCAATTCAAACCTAAACTTTTTAACTTTGCTAATTGAGTCATAACATATTTCACTTTTTGCCAATGCAGTCCATCAGGCCCATTTTGGTCGAAAAATGCTAACGTAGACGTTGGCGGTGCCACATAGGACTGTCAACGCCGACGTGGACAATTTTTAATAATATTTAACTTTTTTAATATTTTAATATTCTTTTTTTCCCTTTTTTTTTTTGGCTTTTTCCTTGACCTTTTTCGGTGGCTGGCCTCGCCCACCATAGGCAAGGCCTGGCCGAGCGAGGAGGAGCCTCGGCGAGGGGAGCCCTTGCTTAGGCGCGGCCCGGCAAGGGTCGCTTGGGCGAGGCCAACCCTCCCCTAGGCCAGGGCGGCCTCGCCGAGCGTCGGCCGTGTGACGGCAATGCCGTGCGAGGCTGCCCCAACCTCAACGAGGGCCGGCCTTGCTAGATCTGGTGAGGGGAGCCCTCACCGGGGCTCACCCTCGTCCCTGGCCAGGTGGGCGTTAGCCTATGGCTGGTGGCCAGCCATCACCCGCCTGGCCAGGGGCGAGGCCGACGCTCGCCTAGGCGAGGGCTCCCCTTGCCAGATCTGGCCAGGCCGACCCTCGCCAAGGCCAGGCCGGCCTCGCCAAGCATCGCCGTAGCTCGGCCGACACCCGATGAGGTGACCTTGGCCTGGGGGAGGGTCGGCCTCGCCCAGGCGACCCTTGCCAAGCCGTGCTTGGGCGATGGCTTCCCTCGCCGGTGCTCCTCCTCGCCCAGTTGGGCCTTGCCTGTGGCGGGCGACACCAGTCGGCCGGTTGTGGCCGGTGGCTGGTGGCCGACCACCGGAAAAGGCCAAGGAAAAAGCCAAAAAGAAAAAGAAAAAAAGGGAAAAAACAGAAAATATAAAAATAAAATTCAAAAATTATTAAAAATTATCCATGTCAACGCCAGCAGTCCTACGTGACACCGCCGATGTCCACATCAGCATTTTCCAGCCAAAATTAGTCGGATGGACTGAATCAGCAAAAAGTGAAAAGGTTTAGGACTCAATTGGCAAAGTTAAAAGGTTTAAGTTTGAATTTGCAAAAGTTCAATAAGTTTAGGACTTTATGAACAATTTTCCCTAATCTAATCTATAGGAGCCTAAACATGCAATCACCAAACGAAATGAAAATAATGACGTGGCAACAATACCATGGCAATGATGACATGGAATTGATGCAACTACTTCTATTTGCACGTTACTTTTTTTAATTTTCTTTTAAAGTTAAAATTAGAAACTACCTAAAATATGATGTTACCTAATGTAAATTAGGAAATAATCTAGATGAAATCTTATTCTAAATTAAGAACTTCCTTTAGCACAAAATTGCTCTTAGATATGCAATTATAAAATAAGAAATTAATATATCCTACGACAAACTAGCTGTACACATATGTCGATCCTACAAACTCCACCTCCACAGACTCCGGGTTTTGGGTCCTCCACCAACACCATCTATGTGATATCCTGAAATTTCAATTATGTTTTCAATTAAATAAATCGAGCCTTTCATCTACGCGCCTATAGTGTTATTCTCTAAGCTGAGATAACTAGACTATCTGAGGAAGTCATTAAGAGATTTTAATGCAATAAATTTGAGAATTCGATATTATTACCTTTACAAAAAAAAAAAAAAAAAAAACTTGAGAATTCAACCATGAATCGACTATTCGACCATACTTATCTGTAGAGATCATTACAGCACAATTAAAAATTGATTAGAAATTAGAGATAAGTCGGTTCGACTGAGATGTGTAGCTAAACGTGGGGGATTCTACTAAATTGCAAAATTCTCGTCGATCGATACTAAACTAATTTTTCTGTCATTTTGGTACCATGTATCCGTATTTGGAACCTCAAGATTTTCATGATTCGAGAATTACCAATGTGTCGAAGAGGTACATTGTGACTTGAAAATAATCAACCATGAGTCAATTGCACCAAAAATTTCTAAAAGCTACCCAGTAGGCTAAGTCATGCTAAAATTGAGTTAAATTGAAATTAACCATGAATTTAAATCCGATTTTAGAAATTGAAAGTTCTATCATGTCACGAGTCATTTTAGGAACATCAATCCATCTTTCGAAAAATTTTCTACAAACTGAGATTTTTGGCGATATAGGGCCATTTTGGACCGGAAAATTCAGAGCACCATTTTTTATCATGTCTTTGGGATACAAGTTGGTTCTATTGGCGAGGAAAAATGTCATTTTTTATCATGGAAACGATGATGGAATTTATGAGGGCCGAATTGAATCAATTCAAGTGAGAATTGAAGAAGATTTTGGGAAATTAAGTCCAAAATTCGTAGCCCCTTGGTCCATGACCTTTTCGACCATCTCCTTAGCTTCCTAAGGAAGCTTTGGTTGCTACAATTGTGCTGAGGAAGCCAGCCCACCTAGTGGGACCTCTCCAAGAGACAAACGGGATAGGAAGTAGCAAGTTAGGACCCTCCACAAGCTTTGTTGTCTCCTTCTTCTTCCTCTGCAGTTGCTTTCCCCATTAGAAACCCTTTGAGCTCCCAAAAGTTGCAAAGAAAGGAAGCCAGCAGCCTCCTAGCCGTCAAGCAGTCCGCCGAAGCCCCGAAATGCCGTCGATGCCATCACACGCTTAGCCGTGAGCCCGTGTGCACCGCCCGCTATCCGCGAGTCCAATCGCGCCGTCTTACCTCCTATCACACCCAGCCACCGTCCCCCACGTCCCTTAATCGTTGTGGAGGTTGTCGAAGCCCGTCACACCACCGAACAGAAACCGCCTCCACCCACTTAGCCGCCACTGCCTCTGCCAATCCTTGCTCGCCCAACCAACCGTCCAAGCCACCCTTCGATCCCCCATCCAAAATCGAAACTCAGCAACCCATCGTGAGCTTCGAGGCCCGCTTTGGACCCTTTCTTGGCCTTGAAAGGTGTCCCCACTTCGGAGTTTATCGATCATCTCCACCACGCCGTCTTCGTAAACTCATCGGATTTCAAAACCGGTGAGTTTACTCACTAAAATTTGCTTATGGAGTTAATTATGCTTAAGAGTTGATTAGTTTAGATTAATCTTGAATTATGTGGTTAATTAGAACGGATTAGCAATTTAATTGTTCGGTATTGCATGTTATGTGGTTAAAGTAGTGTAAGTAGCAAGTAGATAAGTTGTATTATTTATCTAGATAGGTTCAGAAATTTTCCGGGCCCGTTTTGGTATTTAATTAGGCTTTTCCGGCCTAAGTTGCATTTACAGTAATTAAATGTATTTATTTAATTAATTTTAGTATATAGTTAATTATTTATTATTTTTCAAAAATTAGACTGGGATAGCCAGTAATCGAAATTTCGTTCTGATTGCAATGGTGTGATTGGTTTATTTAATTGAATGTTATTTCGTGTTAATTGAGTGGAATTTGTAATTTTGGGAATTTATCCCAAAATTAAGTATTTTCGTTATTTAATTAGAAAATACCGAGCATCGGTTTACAACGCAAAAAATGAGTTTGTGGACTACATTAAATGGTGGGATTTTTTTAAATGAAAATATTGTATTTTGTTAAGGTCGATCGTGTACCCACACACGATTATTTTTATCGGATATGATAAAAATTGTGAAATTCTCAACTTACAGGCTTTGAAATATCAACTTAGCGCAAGCAGCATATTTTATCAACTTAGAGTGAGCATCATCAGTATACTATATCAGCCTACGAGGTTTGATATATCAGCTTAGAGTGACCTTGGTATTTATCTGAAGACTCAAATGTTTAGAGGACCTGTAGCTTTTCCATCTTTTGCAGATTTGTATATATAGACTAATATTTTATACGACTTAGTCTAATGTGTATATAAGTGTGTTGTGGTTTTCGAAAATTTGTGGCCCTACTTTCCTATCACATATGATTGTTGTCTAGGGATTATTATTTGCTTCCGCATGCGCATTAAAATGAATGGGTCGGTGACGCGTCCTAAGACATCGCAATTTAATCAACTACCGAGAGATAAGCACACGCTCGGAGGATCAGGGCATGATAATCTAAGGACCTAAAAAGTTAAGCCCACGATAGGGTGAGACATTATCTCAGCAAGTTCACCCCCAGAAACCCTTATTATAAAGAAAATACATTCAAGGGTGGCCTAACCACACAATGTAGAGAACTTACCTTGCCTCAGTTCCCTCCTGCACGTCAATACGATTTATATACATGAATTGCATAAAATCAAGGCACACAACAATTGAAACGCCTCACTCAACTCAATCAGACCTAAGAGGTCCCGATTATAAGGCTAAACCGTTATGACACGTCATATACCACGTCACACAATTTTGTCTCATAATCAGACGCATCTAACTCAATGAATATAGGTCCATAATCTATTGCAACCCAAATCCCAATGTAAGGTCTAGCGTAAATGCTTGTGACAGGTTCTCTTAATTAACACACAACCATTCACTCTCGGTCTAAGATACCATGCTTTGCACTCAAATGTCTTAATTAAAATAGTGATTCTGGCATATTTTCTTCATATTAAAAACACCTAGTGAAAAATAGTCGTGTGTGGATACACGGTCAGATTGAACTCGAAAAATTCATAATCTTCCTTTTAAAATATCACTATTTTATATAGTATATAAAATCATTTTCAATGTTAAAATCCAACACCCAGAATTTTCTAAATAAATAATGAAATTTCCCAAATTTTGAAATAAATGACCAAAAATCCAACCGGCACTCAATTTGCACAAATTAACATCCAATTGCATAAACTAAACACACCATTGTAATTAGCATGAAATTTCAGTCACTGACTATCCCGGTCTAATTTCCAGAAAATAATAAATAATTAAATAATTACCAAAATTAATTAAATGAATACAATTAAATGCTATGAATAGGAACTTAGGCTGGAAAAACCTAATTAAATACCGAGATGGGCTCGAAAAATTTCTTAACCAATCTAGATAATTAATACAACCTAACTAGTCGCTAATTAACTTAATCTAATCACCTAACATGCAAAATTGGATAATTAAATCACTAATATAATCTAACTAACCACATAATTCTTAATTAGCTTAAACTAATTATCCCCTAAGCGTAATTAACCTCCTAAGCAAAGTTTAGTGAGTAAATTCACTAGATTTGCAAGCCAGTGAGTCCGTGGTGACAGTGACACGGAGACAAGTGACAAACTCTGAAGCAACGACACCAAGCGAGGCCGGGAAAAGCTCAGAAAAGTTCCACGAAGCCTCATGGCTTGGTTGAGCTTTCAGTTCTCCTTGCTGGTCGAGGGAGCATAACCAAACCACTCCAGTAGCTAAAACGATGAAGGAGGACCAACGGAGCTGCTGCAAGGCTAGGCGGAGGCAAACGGTGACTCTAGCGGCCTAAACAGCAACCCACGACGGCCAAGCGACCTGCTAGGTGGGTGAACAAAAGCGCACGTCGAGTAAGGGAGGCAGAACAACGGCATGCAAGCAGCTGGGCTAGCGGTGGTCAGACGAGCGTGCGACGGAGGAGGGGGCTGCTGCTCGGTTTTCTTTGGTTTTTGGAGCTCCAAAATTGTCCAACAATGGAGAAAGGTGATCTGCTGAAGGGGGAGAAGCCAGCTGCAAGGGAAGAGGGCCCACCAACCTTCTAGATGGCTTTCTTTGTCCCCTTGAGCTCAACCAACAAGCCCCACCACATAGGCTATCATCCTCAACCATTTACAGCTCCTTAGCTTCTCAAACAAGCCTTCCAAATGATCCAAATGTTGCACATCATGGGGGGCTACAAATTTGAAACATTTTCCCTCAATTTGATTCAATTCTCCTCCAATTCTCCTTCAATTGAACTCAATTTGGTCCCCATAAATTCAACAAAGGTGCTCACACTCTAATTCACATTTTTTTTCCTCGACAATCCATCCAACTCGAATCCCAAAAATGGTCCTCAGATTTTTCAAATCCAAAATACCTTTACTTTAAAAATTTGTCGAAAATCTCGGTTTGTAGAAAAATCTTTGAAAGATGAGCCAACGATCCTACAATGACTCATGACATGACATGACAGAACTTTTAGGAATCTCAATCGGATTCAATTTTGCGATTAATTTCGATCTAGCGCGATTTTAGCGTGACTTAACATATCGAGTAACTTTTAGGAATTTTTAGTGCAATTGACCCATGGTTGATTATTTTCAAGCCACATTGTACATTTTCAACACATTAATAACTTTCGGTTGTTGCGAAAATCTCGAGATTTCAAATATAGACACAGGGTACGAAAATGACAAAAAAATTGGTTTAGTGCCACTCGATAGAAATTTTACAATTATGCATAATTACCCACACAATAATCACATACCTCTATTGAATCGACCTATCTCTGGTCTCTAATCGATTTTGACGGTGCTGTAATGACCTTAGCAGATGAGCACGGTCGAGTAGTTTATTCATGGTCGAATTATCAAGTCTATTACGTTAAGATCCCTTAATGGCTTCACCTAATAAATTAGTTACCTTTTGAGTGGCCAATTCAGAGAAAAAATGCTATAAACGCGTCGATGAAAAGCCAATTTCATCTCATCAAAAACAGAGTTGAAAATCAGGATGTCACAATCAAGAATGACAAATCAGTGTCATTAGGGACTTCACTTTCTAAATAGTTTTATACACTAAATATAGAGGCTTCATTCTAGAGTTGCATTCTTTTACAATGATCATTAGAGAGTCCTATGGTGAAGATATGGCAGACACAGAGACAGATATTTTTGAGGACGACAACGAGTATGAAGATGCTTTAACAATGACACTGATGTTGAATTCCTTCCACCTTCTCCTATGCCAAATAAATTAGGTGTTCGCAGTTTAACAATGTTCTTTTCTTATTTTTCATGATACAGTTGTCAATGAGCTTCTGCTTCGAGAATTATATATGCATAAAATGCTTCATTTTGAGAAATCAATTGGATTTTTCATAAAATGAACTATTTGGAATATATTGTGATTTGCTGTCGATGTCACAACAATACAATAGACCATTTTGCTTTGTTGAATCATGCATCTAAACTCCGTGGAGTTGGTTTATGCTTTGTTCAATTCTTGACATTGCTTAAACTCTTTTTGCTTGATATCAGTAACACCTAAAAGCAATTACAATAACATATATTACTAATCTTTCAATTTCCTTTTTTTTTTTAAGATTCAATGAAATTTAAATCTTTGATAATTTGCATTTTGGGTCACTAAGTACCAGTAGCCTAGGCATGCATTTGTAAAATGAAATGTGGAGCTCGTGCACAGAGTCTAGTCTACTTTTTGCTGCTAAAGATTTTTGCATCAAAATCTTCCGATGAGTTCTTGCTTTTATCTTTTAGAAAAAAAGATCATTAATTATGAAGAAATTGACTTTCTTTAAAAATTTCGCCTTCAGCATTTTTTTTTTTTTTTTTGGATTGCTTTATCTATAATGTAGTATCAACGATCACAAACAAAATATACTAATTGTGTAACCATAGAGAAAGATTATGATGTTTGAGCAATTTATATGATTGTGTGACCATAGAGAAAGAATATGACGTCAGAGGATTCTGCTTCTATTTTCATGCTTGCCACGTAATCTTATATTACTGATGTCATTCTTCACTTTGAATTGCTCCTCCTTCTTGTATTCATGTGATGTCATTGGTGCATTTTTCTTTTGACCTTCACCGTGATAGAGTTATCATATTGTATTATTCTTTTTTTTTTTTTCATGTATTTATTAATGTTTTAGGAACTCAGATCATGCCAGATTATATTTTATAGTTGTTAGCATTCTTGACTTTGAAGTTTTAAGTTGATTTCCCTTCGTATACTCGTATGATGGCATTACATGGACAAGTACAGATGTTGATAGCTCTTGTTCTGCTCAGTTTCGCATCTTCAGTTTAGGAGAATGTTTATATGACGTGTCTACAAGAATTTTTTTACAACAGAGAAGGAGAAACCAAACCACAAGAAAGCAAGGAATGGAAAAGACCATCATTGACGACTTAGGAAAAAGCACGAATTTAGCAGATCTGATCAGTTCAATAGCTTGCCACAGCAGAATTCGGAGGCCCTGTTTTTAGAATCCGATGAGGAAGATTTCTTTGTATCCGCTCTACTCACGAAAAATTCTTCTGCAAAGGACTCAGAAATAAATTTCCCAGTTGTAGTCAATTCAACACCAATAGATGTTGTCAAGACGAAGCGAAAGCATGTTGGAAGCACCGCCATGAAATCATCTGAAAGTTTGTCTGCTTGTGTTGGCTGTGAACCTGGAAGGTAATTGACTAAATTAGAGACTTAACAATATGTTACCTTTTTTACTTTTTCCACAAGAAGAGTTTTCATTGATTTGCTGGAAATGTTTTGTCTGCACACTTATCTCAGTTTAAATAGGTTATGTAATGTCTAACTGAAGATAATAGTTCAGGAATGGTTTCTTGACTATTGTTAGAAATGGAACTTATGTTTTAGTTACTCGTATAAAGCACAGGGCCTCCCTATAAACATTATAAAATCAGATACACTCGGATGCATATATTCCATCTAACATCTTGATACATTGGAATCGGCACTGCAAAAAAAAATGAAGAGTAAATTACGTATCGGGGAGGGAGAGATGCAGAATCAAGCATGGCAGGAAGACAAGGAGCCCAAAGCCAATGATCAGAGTAAAAAGTATCTTTATGTCCTCACGTTCTTATTGACTCTCGTTATCCAAACTCACATATATAATGGTACCTGGTTCAATGCATTGATCCTGTAGCCGGGTGTCCTAGGGTTCATTCCACATGTAATCTTTGACGTGATGTAGCAACAAATTGGACCCATCTTGAAATTATGAAAGACCTCCATTTGTATGTCGCCCCTACCTACCTTTTATTCATGTCAGTGACTCAACATATACGTATATGATGAAAGATTGAAATACTTGAATTTTTTCAAAATGATTGTGCTTGAAGCCTTCGAGCAAACTTCAGAATTTTTTGTCTTGGAACTCTCATTATTATGGCTTGTTAGTGCAGGTAGCTAAGCATGACTACTTCAAGAGTAAAGGTTGAGCGATGACATCTCTATTTGCATTTGTGAATGATTTGTATTAAGTCTCACGGCAAGCACTTGTCGGTTGGCTAGACACTAATGAAAGTGGTTACACGATCCTTGTAACAAGGAAAAATTCAACTTTACCTGGGATTTTCTTGTCTGTAATGAATAGGCGTTCTACAGTTGAGATTGAGCGAGTTCCAAGTGGAGAGAATTGCAAGAAGTCCATAAAGAAGAAAATGAAGGACAATAGCTTGCCACATCAAAATCCCGAGGGCCGGTCATCAGAACCTGACCCTGAAGATTTCTTCGTATCTTCTCTAGTGAAGAAAAAGTCTTCTGCGAAGGACTCAAAGACAAGGGTCCCAGATATAGTCATTGAAACGCAGCTAGATGTTGCCAAGAAGGAGCAAAAGTAAAATGGATGCACGGCCGTGAAATCATCTGAAAGTTTATCTCCTTCTGTTGTCAACGCCGAACCTGGAAGTCATTTGACTGAATTAGAGACTTGATAATATGTTGCCTATTTTACCTCTTTTTACGAGAAGAGAAGTCATTTATATGCTGGAAATACGTCAGCTTCGCACTTATCTCAGTTTGAATAGGTCAGGTACCGTCACAAGGACTCTCGACCATAGTGAGACTTGGAACTTATGTTTTAGTAACTCAAACTTCGGAATTTTTCGTCTTGGAACTCTTGGTGTTATGGCTTGCTAGTGCAGATAGCTAAGCATGAGTACTTCAAGGGTAAATGTTGAGCGATGACCTTTCTAATTGCATTTGCGAACTATTTGTATTCTCATGGCAAGCACCGGTCGGTCGGCTAGACGCTAATGAAAGTGGTTAAACAATAATTGCAACAAGGAAAAATTCAACTTTGCCTGGGATCTGCTTATCTGTGATGAATAGGAGCTCTGCTGTCAAAGTTGAGCAAGTTCCAAGCGGAGAGAATTGCAAGAAGTTCAAAAAGAAGAAAAGGAAGGACGATAGCTTGCCACATCAGAATCCTGAGGCCCAGTCATTAGAACCCGGTGGTGAAGATTTCTTTGTATTTTCTCCACTAAGAAAAAGTCTTCTGCAAAGGACTCGTGGAAAAAAATCCCAGATGTAGTCATGGAAACGGCACTAGTTGTTGCCAAGAAGAAGCAAAAGCAGGATGGAAGCACTGCCGTGAAATAATCTGCAAGTTTGTCTCCTTCTGTTGTTGACAGCGAACCCAGAAGGTAATCGACTGAATTGGAGACTTAACATATATGTTCAAAATAATATATATTTGTAAACTCCTAGAAAATTTCCTCAAGCAACTTATAAATTCGTGCAAACCAAAAGCTACTTCTAGCAAGGACATGCATTAGCGCATTTTCAACAGATCATCCAGGCTAAAGATTGAAAAGAATCATGAAACTTAATAAAGGAGGTCAATTCAATAGGTTTGACTCTGAGACTTTCAGCACTATACTCAGGCCCATAATAATTTAAGAAAATTTCACGTTCTGAGAAAAATTAAACACTGGTACCTCTTAATGAAAACGTAGGCAATGACGCAAGAGAAAATCAAGGACCGGCCTAGCAATTGATCGGTCCAGTGGGACTTTACAAGTCCAGAGTACATGACTCTTTTTACTTCTGCCTCAACACTGCAATCCAACTTTAGTTAAAAGTGCAGTCAAGGACAAATGAACCGGAAAAGAAAGTAGATGTCTCTCAAAAAACCAAGGAGGATTATTTCAAAAGCAAACACCTGCTGATAAAAGCATCTGTGGAGCAAACCAATCAGCTCTTGGCAGAGAGGTCCATCAATGCAGCTGAACGCATCAGCTTTGCTGGCTGCAATTGGCTTGGCTTGACGAATCTTGAAGGGGTAAGACTGTCATTAGATTGTTTATCTAACAAGATGAGATCAAAAATGGCATTTGTTGCTGCAAGAAGGGTTTTATCTAATTGTCTAAACATGGCTCTATGAATAACTGAAAACCTATAATCCTGCAAAGGAGAAGCATATAATTTGAGCACTTCCACCTCATTTTTGGAAAACAATACATAGCTTATCAAAAATAAATTATGAATTTGCTCTGAGACCCAAAGGCGGTTTGTATATCAATTAGTTGCTGAATATTTTGAGAATCTACAAATTAATGTGGAGAAAATAGTATCATCATCACCCATTGCTCAGGTCAGCCTAACAAAATTTCTTGAGAAAATAGTGTCAGTTCTGAAGGTCCTTACGATCTTGATACATATTTATGACGCATCTTTCCTTTCTCAGAAAACGATCTTCAAACAAACTTTCATGAAAAATCTCTCCTTTCTCAGGACAAAAATAGCATGCTATTTTCAAACGAGAAACATGGAAGCATCACATACCAGAATATGTCTACTGATTTTGATCGGTGGCCACCGTGAAGCAACGAGACAAAATGCAACCTTGCCATCCATATAAGTAAAATAATCTAAAAACTCCCTCAGCCAAGACATACGCTCCTTGATAGCATACAGATAATTTCAAATCAGGTAACCAAACAGTCTGAAAATGAAAATTGAATCACCATTCTGGAAAATTTAGAAATATCCATAACTATTTTGTGGCTGTTACCCAATAATTGGCATGCTCTGGTCTGGCTTCACGGAAAGGATCTGGAAACTTTGCTTTGCTCAATTATCTAATAAATAAACAAATTGGTTTCGATTAATTTAAGTCATATTGATATAAAAATTGCTGCAGCATGAAGACCATGATAACAATACACGAAACATTCAGTCACAAGCAAGTGTACATGTACTCATCCAGCGCATGTGATGCAAGACTGCATCAAACAAATCAAGCATAAAAAGAATCTATAAGAGAGTCAAAAAAACAAGCAGTACTCACACTTTATGGCAATTAAACAAAACGATTTATATGCAACAGACAGTCCTCCGTTCTTGGACTATAAGTAATTTTCTAAGCTTCGTGCATCCCAAAAAAGGTGCAAATAAATGTAACGGTAACTCTTGGATCTAATAAGCACCTAAAAGAGGTTAGCTCCATCACCACGGCAATTAGTGAGTAACCAACGTCAGCAAATTACAGATGTTGGAGGAAACAAGGATAACAGTACTTCCAATTGCATCCTTCTAATTCGTCTAATATAACTTTACATCAGATTAGAGCTCCAGAAAATGGTATACAAAATGATCGAAATAGACACCTGAAGGCATTGTTAGAACACTACGCCACCCATCAAAAAACCTGGAGCCCGAAAAGGATATACAAAATGATCAAAAAGTCATCAGAACTATGGTGCACAAAACAGCATTGTTAGAATGCTATACCACCCATCAAAAAACCTGAAGCCCACAACCTACTTCTCAGTAGAGTGAGAATAGGCCTCCAAAATGAGCTTGAGCTGATCTTGAATCACTGCACATCTCTCCGCCACTATCTGTATCTCAGCACAGAACAATTTACTCCATCTTTCTTTCAACTCCGCCCTCTTTGAGGGCTCCAACAATGCCAACCCCTGATTCAAAGATCCCTCGTCCAAGCCGATCCTACACATCTGCGATATGTCATCAAGATGCTCCTGTGAATCATTTGACTTTGATGCCTCCAACTTTGACCAAGGGGGAGCCACAAACATTCCAGCACCATCAGTCTTCTTATTCTCAATAGTCACACCAATTTCTTCTCTACAACTAGTGGCATTGCCTCGCATCTCAACACCCCAAATCTTCTTCGACAACTCAAAAATTTTCCCCTCATGAGAATTCGAAAACACCCAATCCTCTCCAACCTTGCCCTTCCCCTTATTATTCCCATATTTCTTCTTAAAAACCCGAACCTTGTTGGCCAATTGGCTCTCCGTGAAGTCTTCCCGAAGTAATCCCTTGACATCATGATAAAATGCACTAACATTTGTGAAGGGGTCCATGCCCTTCTCACAGTAATCAATTATACCCTGCAAAAGGGTTATCTCGTCGTCGTCGCCCCATATCTTCTGGAATGCCAGCTTCTTTGACTCCTCTCTGGCATGTCCAAGCTTGTCTACTTCAACTTGTTTCAAGGAAGTGGATGGCACTGTTTTCGACTTCTTCAAAGACGGGGCCTTCTTCTCATGTTCGTACCCAGATCGTGCCGACGAAGACCCTTGCTGAGATTTATGCTGTCGAGGAGGGGCAGGCTTGGGCTGCGAGGGACTTCCCTCATTATTCTTTTGCTGATTGTCCGATTTAGCCGCCGACAGCTGCTCCTTGACAAGAACTTTACGCTTTGAAGACATGAGAGAGGGTTTTGCTCCGAGGTCTGAATATGTTTCTTTTTCTTCCAAGTACTGGTCAAAGTAGAGAAACGCGGTTATTTGGTCAGACAGACCCAAGGCTAAATATCAGTATATCCCGTGGAACATAACCAAAGTAGAGAAATGGTTTCTGGGAGCAATGACTGAAGGAATCTAACGCACATTTGGGTGAATGGATGGCGGCTATACTTTCGCGCTATCTCTTTTATTTCAAGCATGCAAACCTAATCCGCAATCCATTCTAGACGAGGCCCTAGTAACGAACAGGAACTTAGCGATTTGGTCTCAGGCATCTATGAGTTCTTTCTTACCGGAAGAGTGGAACCTGATTGTGGACGGACTGTGGGTCGACAGCTCCCCGGAAACTTCAACCACAGGTATGATGGCCGTTTTCTCGAAGGAGACAGCTGGCTGTGTTCGCGAAGAAGACAAGAGACGCCTCGGCCGGAGTCGCTCGGCCGGAGTCGCAGAAACCCTAGCTCTACGCGACGCCTTGGGACGCCTTGGTGTTTCTGACTAGGAAAAGTGACATGCGACAGAGAGGAAGTGAAACTGTGGCCGAGAGGGAGCGATCTGCGACTGAAGTTGGCGTGCTCCGCAAGAAGGTAATAAAGAGAGAGCGTGCAGATACGAAATGATGGTGTATCTATCGCGGAAGTCTTATCGGGCCAAGCCCGTACCAATATACAAAATGAATTTTCGGATGCTAAAGCTTGTCTCGCTAATTCTCTAGGACTCGTTCTTAAAATAATGTTTATTAAAGAAATGATGAATTTTTATCTATCATAGTAACATCAGTAAACGAATAATGTAAATCTTGTCTTTCGAAGGAGATCACTTAACCAACATGCTCTTCACTTTGATCAAAGAAAAAAAGAAATGGTGTAAATCATCACGTTTAGAAGTTCTTCATTTCTCACAACTTCCAAATGAAGTCTCGATAATGAATTTTATACTTTTATCAAGTCAATTGTTAGCATAGAATTTTTTTTTTTTTTTTTTACGCATTGTGCTTATATATATATATAATTATGTAATTGAATTCATTTATAAGTCTTCATTTAAATATGAATGTGCAAAATGTTTTCAACATAGGCAGCGGACGCAATTGAACGAGTGACTCTTATGTTCTTTCAAAAGATATTTGGTAATATCCATCGGTCTTTTTTCCTTTTATTTTAGTAATACTTTATAATTTTAGGTGCTCTTTTTTGCTGTTGAATGTTTTGGTGGGATTATTTCCAATTTCTAAATATATGACATTTCTCTAAAGTCTCTCTGCTCTGTTCAATCTGCCGTGGTGTAGGTAAGAGTTCACTTGCAGCATACAGGACATCCAATTGCCAACGACATGCTTTACCTATCTGAATATGCTGGTAATCGCTTTGATGAATGAACGAGTGGTGATAGAGCTGCTTGCAAATCATTAATTTCATAAACAAATAATTCATATGTCCATGATTGTGAAGAGACATGCAGCAAAAGTTTCATCGCTGATCCCATGTGCAAACATTGTCCAAATTTGGCTCCTGACAGGATAACGCCGACTAGCTTCTGTTTTTTGGTCTAAGTGCTATCTTATTCTCTGAACATCTTATGATTTTCTAGTTTGATCCTCCAACTGAATGAATTGAGCTCTTAAATTTTTTGAGCTTATTGATCTGGAGGACTGGCTTGTCTTGAAAAGGTCGAAGACAATGTTGTTCACACTTCTTTGAAGGAAATTGAAATGGATAGCAGTGATGTGAATATCAAGAAGGAGTCGAATAAGTCAGAATTTGTAGATTTAGAGTGAAGAAGGCAAGTTAAGTGATCGAATTTCACAAGAATGGTATGACCTTTAACATGAGTAAAGAGTGCTTCTTTATATTCTTCGAAAACAAATGGAAGAAGAAACTTATCTTTGTCCGAATCACTAATGTGATACCGGTCTGCACAATCACTGTGTGATAATCAACACTAACTCTAATACTTCTAGCTGTCCAACTTCCCATAAAAAATAAAATAAAAATTAAATCATCCAAAGGGAAATGCCATGCGTGATGGGTACCTCTGAACTATTCAGACCAACCTTTCGGACTTTCCCACATTTATGAAAGTAAAAAGCGAAATGAAGCTTTCGTTGTCAAAGTGTTTATGGACATGCTTAGAAGGCTTATTCCCAATATCCTGTCTGTCACCTAGGTAGATCCGACGGATTAAAGCACAAAAAAAAAAGTATATTAAAATGTATGGAAGTGAAATATGATCCCGAAGGCGTCATTTCTTATTTTATTGGGATAAGAAATCATTTCTTATTCTTCAAACAATTAATGTTCACCGTGATTATACTAAAGATCACTGCCAGGACACAGTCCGATATTTTTTAGGCAGAAATAATGCAAAAATATCAATATCAAAATGAGTAATTCTAAGTAAAAACTCAGTTTAATGTTGGGTGTTTATTACGACACGAAAATAAAAAGCCCGAGTCATGATCGAGAATGAAAAGTACAACAAAATAGACTGGATAGGATATCGTTCACACCTCCATCGCCGGGATTTTTGGCGAGTCCATGGGAATAAATTGAGTACAACGTCTTCAAATCAAATTACTTAAAATTCTCTATGTGGCAATTGATAGGGAAATACCGGTCTGGAACAATGGTCCAGCTTGCAAATCAATCACTAATATTACTCTGCCAAATAATAAATAAATAAACAAATTTTAGTTAGTCTTAATCGCTAGTCTTAGAAACCGAAGATTTACTTCTTTCCTCCATTTTTTTAGGCATAGAGATCTGAATTCCGACATCTGAGTGTCGAAATTGTACGGAAAGCTAATGCAAAGATCAGTTGGAAGGTGAAGCAAGCAAAGCAGGCAAAGAAGTCACCTTCTCAGTAATAATAGCAGTAGCGTAGGCAAGAGGTCAAGTCGTACCAAAGTCTCATCCTCCAGACCGGCTTTTTCCTTAAAACTTTATAATGTAAATATTTTAATAATGAAATGTCCAAAAAATAAGGACAGTTTTTTTTTTCCAATTTCTTGAAATAAAAACGAATTAATTGGTCTTTACAAAAAAAAAAAAAAATTAATTGATTGCCAGACGTTTTCATTTAATTGCTCCGGAAAATCAAAGGGCTCTTTAGCATTTACTTCTGATGAAACAACGGATCGACAAAATGGAGCGAAGTAATTACCATGGTGAAGAAGATGTGTTAAGTAAGAAGAGAGGCCTAACCTAATTGATGTTTACTCATTATGAAGCCTAACCTAATTTACAATATCTAAGGAAATAAAACAAGTCGAGAGGAAATTATATTAATTATCATTGATAATCTTTTGTAACTAATTGACTTTTCCCATATTCAATCCTCCATAAAAGACTTTTTTCAAGTGTTATCTAAACAGCTCATGAAATGAGCTCAACAAAAAGTTTTTGCAACAATTGAGATGAAGTCCATCAATAATTATGGTAATTTAAAAAAATTATATACTTTTAATAAGAGTTAATATTCTAAAAAATCCTAAATTGATATATTTGTGATAAATTTACTCTAAATTAATTTTTTGATTATGAAATATCATAAACCAGTATACTTATGATAAATTTACCTTAAATAACCATAAAAAATATTAAATTGATATACTTGTGACAATTTTATCTAAAAATTAATTTATTCAATTACCACAAACTCCAAACTAGTATATTTGTGACAAATATACTATATATTAAATTGGATTAATAATACAAAATATCACAAAAATAACACAACAAACCTTAAACTAATATACTAGTTCATTGTCACATGTTATTCAAATTAATAATTTGATAATAAAATTTAACGAAAATTAATATATAGTAAACTATTATGAGTGTATTAATTTGGATAAATGTACTAGTTTACAATGTTTGATAATCTAAAAATTAATTTAAAATAAATTAATTATAAATATATTAATTAGAGATTTTTAGAAAATTATCCTTTTAAATAAAGCAATAACCAACAGTATTTTCAAGAAAATTAATTGAAGATCCGTGAATTCACTTGCGGGGCATTATTAAAAATGGAAGACAGATGCAGGAAATTTATTAAAAGAATCAAACTTTTCAGGGAATCAACCTATTTTGTTTACCAAAAGATTTTCTGCAGAACAAGACCAAACGAAGACACAAATCGAGGAGAGTTGCCTTGTCAGGTCACTTCCTTTCTCAGTGACCTGCTTTGAAGTCCTCGAAACTTGAAAGAAAAATTTAAATTTTACGAGGTGAACGAAAGTGTTATTCTGGAAGGTGATGGATGAGAGGAAAGAGACGAGCGACCGTACTACTCTTTTGACAGTAGGTAAATGGTTATAAATTATGCAACACGACACGGTGGGATGTCTGTCCGTCTTGTCTCTCGTACCTTGTGATCATGATTTCTTTTCTTCTTTCTTTTGTGTTTTTTCACTATTACAAGGCTAAAAATGTTTTTCTTCTTCTTATTCCGTTCTA
The DNA here is from genome assembly GCA_014182405.2 of Eucalyptus sideroxylon. Classification (NCBI taxonomy): domain Eukaryota; kingdom Viridiplantae; phylum Streptophyta; class Magnoliopsida; order Myrtales; family Myrtaceae; genus Eucalyptus; species Eucalyptus sideroxylon. The sequence continues at coordinate 20,726,127 of CM024549.2, read as the reverse complement.
AATCACTAGGGTCCTGTTTAGCAATGTGCAAAATAATGTCTGATTTTGATTTTTTGTTCTCAAAATCAGTTTGGAAGGAGAATTGCATTTAATAAAAAAAAAATTCCTGAAAATAAATTTGTTCTCAGAATCAGTTTAAAAGAAGATTTGAGGATAAAAAAAAATTTGATTCTGCGTCCGAGAATCAAAAAAAGAATCAACACAATAAAACTCTTCTTCTTTCTTACGCCATCCCGTAACCATCGCCCGCCGCCGTTCGCCACCGTCCACGCTTGCCGCCCGCTGCTGCCAGTCACCGGTCTAGCAAGCTCGCTGGAGGCTCTCTTGGCCAAGGCAAGGTCCGGCGAGCTCACCAGAGGCTTGCCGGTGGACAGGCGGGCCTTGCCGGGGCAGAGCGAGGCTCAGCCTCGCTAGATTTGGCGAGGCCAAGCCTCTGCGGGGCTGAGCGAGCCTCGTCCAACTGTCGGCGAGCTTCGGCCGACGAGGGCTAGCGACGCTCTTGTGAGGTCACTAGCCCTCGTCTGGCCGATCACCGGTCCGGCAACTGGGTACAAGAAGAAAAAGAAAAATAGGAGAAAAAGGAAAAAAAATAAAAGAAAAAAAGAAAAAGAAAAGTAAAAGTAAAAAAGTAGAACATATTATTTAAAAATAAAAAAATTAATTTGGAACATAATCAATGAATACGTTATCAAATGCAATTCTATTCTATAATCAGAAATTTTAGATAGTTACCAAACACGTTCTTTTATTCAGAATCAGTTTTCGGGAACAGAATAAAAAATAATCATTTCTTGTTAGAATAAGTTTCCGGGAACAGAATTGTTACCAAACACACCTTAGGTTTCCAATTTCACGCCGGTTAATATTATCACGAGGCGATTCCAACTTATTAGTCGAAAATGGATGGGCATAGGAAAACTCTTTTGAAATTGCCTTTGCTGCTTTTATCTCTATCTCACATATTGATATGGTATGGAGTAATTGTGGAGTGAAATCGACTAATATACTACGATTTAAAAACGAAACTCTAAGAAAATATTCATATGGAATTAAAAGAGATTCTAGTTTGAAGAAAGGGAGAGAATTTTCACACTATGACTAAATCTTTATGAGGTTTCTTACCTCAATGAAGATAGTAAAATCTCTTAAACTCATCTTTCATTGATAAATCTGTTGGTAATTTGTTTATAAAACAAATGAAAATGTGTCTTGTCCTACATTGTGAATAGATATGAGTGCACACGTGGATGAGATTTGACACTAATTAACGATTATTATTTTTATTTATTGAAAAAAATTCACACTTATTTATATAAAAATTAATTATATAGTATTGTTGAAACAATGCGATTGTTCATGAAAAATTACAATAATTATTTATTTATTTATTTATTTCCGAATTTTTTATATTATTTTATCGTTGTTTTTGAGATGTACTTGTTCATTTTATAATATTTCTCAAAAAATTGCCTTCGTTCTTTTTACAATCTTTTGAAGAGTTGCCTTTATTCGAAAGACATATATAAGTACATTTGTTTTGAGATCAAACGATAATCTTATTTTATTTTTTCGTTTTATTTCGAAAGAAATTACATCCATTGTTTATAATTATTTCCCATGATAAACCTTAAAGAAATACTAGAATTGCTATCTAGTATTTTCATTTGAGACTTTGTTGTATCCTTAAGGAAATTTGCCAGTAATTATTAACAATTTTATGGGGTAAATAAATCCTTAAAAAAAGTGATATCACGCTTTAAAGTCCGACTTAAAGTACTCTAAAGATTCGTTTCATTGTTCTACCTAATTCGAAGTCATATTTTCCCAACAAAATCCATATTCTATTTTTGCTAAACCATATTTTTTTCTCTCTTGTCACATTCTTATATAGAGTTTTATATAGATTTCGTTTCCTCCCGACGTTTCATTTTTCTTTTACAGACAACACTTCATTAACTCGTTAAGAATTTCAATCATGCCCATTAGGTTGTAACAGCTTTCTATGTTGGAGAGAACGGAACAATTAAATTTGAGTAAGACATTCTCAACATATAGGGAAAGAGGAAATGACGAGGGAACTTCGTCGTGCTCATAGTAGTTCCAATCTAATTTTATCAAGGATTACTATTGGCCTTTCCACCTAAACCAAGGAAAAAAGGAAGGGGGCAGTCAATGCGGAGGTCGGAGGCTCGCTCGAGAGGTTTTTTCTTCATTAAATGTTCAAATCGTGGTAGATTTTCTTTTTGTTCTCAAACTTGCAAAAAATTTCAAGTTTCTAAATTTAAAACACTATTTCCTAACAACCCCTCATTCTGCCTCTGCCAGTGATGCTCCGGTGAAACTCTGGCAGCTCCTATGACATGAGCAAATACTTCACATCACTGACAAATGATGCTTGATTTAGACGAGCCATTTGAAAGTTAGGAGTCTTTGAGTTCCGAAAGCTAGCTAGTCAAGCTAGTCAATGTATAATCACCTTCGGAATATAAGATCCATTTGTGTTGGTGTTAGGGTCTATCCGTATTATGAATAGTAATGTTACGTAATATCTTTCCTATGACACAAAAATCAAAATGATTACAAATAGGAATGAAGAATTTGGGAAATGACCTAAAGATTTAGCCCGAACGGGCTTTGCAAGTTTGGTTCAATGGCGATTCCTTGAAAAAAGTTCATAGGTTGAAAATTTGGGAACCAATTAGGTTTGGTTCGGTTTCCGAGGTTGAGCCTTAAGGAACTAACCTGTTCTATGAGAGAATTAACCTGGTTGATTCCAAAATAAAAATTGGTCCGGAGCCTATAATTGATTTTTTCTGGAAGTTTTATAAAACGCCAACAACTTCAAATAGTAATTGGTCCACTCCTTCTAATCAAATTGAAGCTTTTTATTACAAAATTAAAAACCTCGTGGTCTCACCCTCTCTATCTCTATTTGGTCTCAATCTCGCCGTTGAGGCTCGTGCTGGTGTTGTCTCAGGTGCGATCCAAGACAGGTTCCAAATCGAAGCTACACTCTACACTCCATTTTTCATTTGAAAATACAAGAATTTCTTGCTATCTTCTAGATATTAAAAAATGAAGAGAATTTAAGAATATTATGTCCTAAAATCTTGGTTATCTAAATTATATGAATTAGTAATACCGGATTATTAGCAATTTTGTTTTGTCAAGAGAAAGTTACATTCATTAATCAGAATGATACTTGAGAGGTACATAAAATGCTTTCAAGCCTAGCAACTATAGAGCAAAGCAAATGTTGGGACACACATCGAAATATCTACAACTAGAATCATACTCTCATCTCTCAAGAACAAATTTAATTACAGGAATGTTTGGCAGTTGAGTGTCAGATTTAGTGATGAGCACATGTTGAGATCTTTCATTCTATTTGTCACAGCTCGCGATATGCATCTAGGTTCGATGTCCATAGATGACTTGGACTTGTTTGCTTATACTACCTCCCTTTCTGGTAGTTCCCAATGGGACTGCAAGTGTATATATTACGCTATGCAATTTTGTAAAAATGTATGGCATAAGACAAGTGATATTATGCGCTTTCTCGATCATCATGGGCATAGTGATGGAGCCCTAAAATTTGTTTAGAAGGATCGATGATGCTACATAAATTAGGGGTTTGATACGAGATAAGCAATCTGCGATATGCATGAAAAAAGATATATGTTATGGCTGCTCACAAAACTTTGGTTGCATTATATATTTGGATTGCTGGACTTTGATTTCAGTTACTTTCTAGGTTGAACCTTTCATTTCTTCTCAACTATGCATTTTGACTATTTTGCAATCAAATTTCCAGCAAAAAAGAAAAAAAAGAACAAAAAGAGCTATAAGTGGCCATTCATGTGGCAATTTCAGCTAGCTTGGTGATAGATGGTACTCAAGCAATGTTCAAAAGGAGGGTGGGAGGGAGGTAGAGAGAGATAATCAAATTTTCATCGAGATGTTGATCATGACTAGATGGACCCTCGACACATCTTGCCCATTATCGAGCACCGGCGATCCTCATCCCTATTCCCTAGTCACAGTAATAGTTCACTCGCTACTATGCGAGGTGAGGGCTACGGGCCCTCAGCCATAGATGGAGAGGCGCATCAACCCTAGCTCTTTGTGCCTGAAATGCAGTTGGAAAATTGTTGAAAGCGCTCTAAAGTCGCAAAGAAATTGAAATTCACTACGCTTAATGATCGAAGTTTTGTTTGCATTGTCTCAAATGGCTTTTTCTTCTTATTGTCCATTTCATTGAGTTTCTCCCGTGTGAAATGAGAAGGGAAGATCACGTGTGAAGGACCAGGCTTGTGCACCGTCGTTTGACTATAGCTGGTACGTGGGAGTTTGTTCTGGACCTGAGCAGGTCCCTAAAAGGCTCAAGGGGGGTAACACCCAACTGGAGGGAGAACCTCCCAGGGGTGAGAGTCCCCAAGTTGGGTCCCCCGTATCCCTCGGCCCAGGGAGAAAAACCAGGGTCAACGAGGGGTCTGCAGCTACCGGGGTAACGGTAGGTGTGGCAACACACGGTGGTTTGGATGCTAACACTTTTCCTTTTTCCCCTTTTTTTACACGCCTAATTTACTTGCGAAATGCGCCGTCTCTTCGATCATTCCCCGGAATTTTGTGGCAGTCCTGTATTTGATTCTTTCGACAGTGATGTTTCGCATTGATACATAAATTACATCATTTGAAGCTCAATCCTTGTTTTTTCATAATAAAGTTTATTACATTGAAATTCATAAGTTTCACCATTTTTAATATATTGAATGAAAACAGTACTCCGATCTTAATTGTCTATAAATCTCATTGTGTGAATCTTCTCATAAAAAAAGCTTGGTCTCCTGAAAACTTTTAAGGACGTGGAAACCTGTCAAATTCACCGTCCTCAGCATCGCTGCTTCAGGGCCCAAGTTTGAGTACTCCCCATAAAATAGGGTCTCAAGGAAATCGTTGGCCCACTCATTCCATCCCTTCAGGTCTATGAACTCGTTGATATCAATTTTCATGATCACCATCCTCACATAGACCTCGTTGATATCAATTTTCGTGATCACCATCCTCAAGTACTCCTTCCAAGGTCATCCTAGGTAGCTCTTGAACGAGCCCTTGACTGACAAAAAGTTGGGGACGGGGTGTTCGGTGACATCTAGATCAAAATCCCCGTGTCATCCTCCTCCTTTCTCGACCCCGAGCTTCACCATGTTGGCCCAGTAAAGCTATCGGCCTCCTGACAAAGATGTTGCAATTTTGGAAGACGATGGCTGCATCGTCGAAAATGAAGTCGATGGTGCCTTAGACGCGGCAGTAGCGGTACAATTGCCACCGGGAGTACATATAGAGCATGTCTTGGTAAGTCTTGAAGCTATAACAATAGAACACGGACTGGTCCAAATTGATTAAAACTGCACCGGCTTGATGCTTTCAACGTTATATGAGTTCTCACGGTGAAAGAATTGAATATTGTAGCTTTCAATGTTATATGAGTTCTCTCAATGAAATAATTAAATATTGTAAAGTGGAGCTTTCTTTCATTTTACATGTTCATTGTGCGTATGACACAAGATTTGAATTCCTTCTTTATATTTAGCATATGTATAATAAGAAGAAAAATGTTACCGCTGTTTTATTAACCATGCACTTATTCTACAACCGGAAAAATTGGTCCTCAGAATATGATGGAAGCCTGTGGGATAATAGGCGCACATTGCAATAGCTTGCGATTTTTGAAAATGACCATGTTGGCTTCCAATCACTTTTTCGATTGGCGAATTGCGAATCACGGAGACTGCTCACGGGCAAAATGAACTAAATATAAATATGAGGTGTTTATGGTTAGAACCCATCAATTCAAAGGGAAAAATTCATCTAAATAGGGTTGTGAAAAATATACCACTTTATAATTATAAATTACTTTTCTCTGGCATTTGACATATTTGTGTGGATGTATGGACAGTTGAATAGACAGTCCATAAAACGTCCATCATAGAGTAAAAGCAAGGAAAATCCAGCGGTGCAAGATGGACCACCCTCTCTTGCAACCCCTCTTTCGTCTTCTTCGCATATCCACGCCGAGCTACCCCGCTTTGTCTTGCTTTTCTTACCTAAATTTTCTTCTTATATATTTCTTATAAAAGTAGGATATTTACTCAATTACAGTTATGGGGTTTCTCATTCAGGTCATCATCTTTTTTGTCCTACTTATTTTGTACATGAAGAGAACTTGACTTCAGTACTTAACCGGCAGTTGCAAAGGACTACAGATTTGACCACATCTTTGAAGAGCTTAGGAGAACGAAAAACTCGACCGAGTCCTCTATCCTTCGCTTCTGGATGCACTTCATGGAACAACTTCACCTTCTGCTCGTCTCTTTCGGACAACCTTATCATCCGAATCACTTGCTCCTGCAATAATATATATCCATCCTTTTGCGTCACTAGTTTGTATGTACTTCGTGCGCACAGACAGTGAGAGAGAGAGAGTAACAAAATCGCGTGCTGTCTCTTGGGAGGACAGCCGTCGAGCGCGATGAACTCGGACGAGCAACAATGTCCTGTTGGGACCGGGAGGCTGCAAGATGGACACCTCAACGGAAGAGGACAGATCCGCAAGACGGAGAAGCCGCCGCAACGTATTGGTGGAAGGAATCCAACGGTTTGGAGCCATCATGAAGAATCCGTGGTTGCACACCGCCATCTCTAGATTGAACGTGGAAAAAATTTGTCTATGCGCAACTGGAGATTGCAGCAATCTTCCATGTCCGACATCAACAGAAGGAAAAAGAAACCCCAAAATGAGGAAGATCCCTAACGCTTCGTTAAAATGCAAAGACTACACAGCTTTCCAATGCATGGGGAATCCTCACACCCTCGATGCAAACAAAAATAAATTTGACAGGTCAATTCCTCCCGTGCTCATGGGTGACTCCTCGTTTACCTCCATTGAGAGCGAGAGAGAATTAAAATTAAATGCGGACAGACGAGGCGCTTTTCTAGGAGTCTACACAGAATATTTACTATTGACAAGCAGGAAAAAGGGAGAACGGCATTGAAGAGTTGTATTAAAGCGAGAACGAAGATTCACAATAACCCCTGCTAGATACTCACTAAATAATTCTAGATATTATGCTAAATTTATGAGTATATATGAATGCATTGGTTGGTCAGATTCGACAATTTCTCTGAAGCTTATCTAAGATTAATTTGATAATCCACGAGGAGAATTAGTGATTCGTAGAAAAAATCCACTTGATGAAAATCAGTAAAAATCAGATGTTATGACAATTTGATCGTTTATTTTAAGGAGAAATAGGTGAAATGCACTTGCAGGATTGCATCGTTCTTGCGCCCATGATACATAAGCACAATTGATAAAGTTTTCTCAAACTATACCTAATGTGACAGTCGTGTAACTATGGAAGAACATTGGTGAGCGGCTTGCCGAAATGGTCAGCTGAGTAGATTTAAAATGTTGAACAAATTGTTTCATGTTGCATATAATGTTTATAGTATAATTGACTACATAAATCTTTCATTGGGCTTGTCCTATTATTAATATCTCTAACGAATTAAGCATGTAAAAGCATTTCGAATTATTTTAAATTATTAGAACATTGTATAATTTGCTAAAAGTTTGTAGCATTTAATGTTGAACGCTAAAAAATTACAAATGAAAATATAAAGTACAATAAAAAAAAGGCAAGAAGCATAGCAAAATCGAATTTTTGCTACATGTCATGTTTACTACATGCAAAAGAATCTTTATTTTTAAAAACTTTCCAAGGTCAATTTCTTTCATACATGTGACTAGAGAGTTTAGCCTCTTTCATCAAAATTTAAATTGTTGTAAGAAAAGATGATCGATATACAATTATTTTGTATTCAAATTTATTAAAGTAAGGCATTAATTGCTTACCTCCCTATCATCTTCATTATCGTAAATGATGATTTTGTCCGTATATAGTTAGGTATATTCATAGTGAATGTGCAACTCATAACACGATGGAAATTCATGTCGTATTATGCTTTCTTTCTGTGACGTCTTTAATAAATATCGATATAAATTTATAAACTTGTATCATGTATTAATTACACTGCATTGATGATCCATTGATGTCAATTGATTGTACTTTAGCTAATTGATTGTTATTTTTATTTGGTTAATCATATATGTTATGGGTTTTTGTCCATTAATAATGAGATTTTTTGGTAATTAGTGTTTATCAATTGAGTATGTTCTTATATCTATTATTATTGTTGTTGTTGTTGTTAGAATTTGTAATAATTATTATTGGTATTTTTATTATAAAGACAACGTATATCTAATGTCTATTATTGCTATCAAAAGGGATTTTCTTATATCTATTATTGATTAGCATTTTCTTCTACATATTATCATAATTATCATAACACCACTGTTATAATTATGAAAAAAGATGTGCATTAATGATGTCAAATAAATTAATGAATATCTCATATGCATATAAAAATGGGTTATGAGGATCCATTATCGTAATTAATTTTTTAGTCTAGTTAAATAGTCTTGGCTAATTATCTTCAAGTAGATGATTGTTCCATCCATAGTGCCCTTGCTCGTATTATAAATCACATTAATGATTTGTAGTGCCTTTTCATTTTCGATGCTATGTTTCGAAAAAAGGTACGTGGAAAATGTCACTAATTCATTAGGGAAATTGACGCAAATTTTCATGGGAAAAAACACAGGGAGTACCAAAACTTGGCATAGGTAAACACTTTAGTACCAAAAGTTTCAAAAATGTATATATATATATATATATGTATATTTTTGGGTAAGAGTAAGCAATCAAAAATGTATACTTAAGTATCATGTTTTTGAAAAATTTGGACAATTAAGTGCCAAGTCCGACAAAGTAGCCAGAAATTTGATGTGGCATATTTTTAATAATATAATTGATCTATGTGACTCGTTAGAAAGCCAACTCAACAATTCTTATCTAAAACGACGTTGTCTTCCATATTCACTTAAGTGCTAGTCGTGGTTAAAAAATGATCATTTAAGTGTTAAGTTATGATGTAAGTGATCACTTATGTGCCACTTGTGGTTAAAAGTGAACACTTAAGGGTGCGTTTGGTAACGATTCTGTTCCTAGGAGCCGATTTTGATCAGACCTGATTCTTTTTTATTCTGTTCCCGGGAATTGATTCTAAGCATTTTAAGCCGTTTGGTAACTTTCCAAAATTTCTGATTCTGGAATAGAATTGCGTTTGGTACCGTATTCATTAATTCTGTTCCAAATCAATTTCTTTTAATTTTTAAATAATTTTTTTACTTTTTTTCCTTTGTTTTCTTTACTTTTTTCATTTTTTCATTTTTTTCTTTTCATTTTCATTTTTTTCTTTTCATTTTCATTTTTTCTTTTTTTTTTCTTTTTTTCCTTTTTCTTTTCTTTTTCTCACCTTCTTCTTCTTCTTACGGCCGGCCGCCGGGACCGGTGACGGCCGGACGAGGGCCGGCGACCTCACCGGGCGTCGCCGGCCCTCGGTGAGGCCGGCCCTCGTCGGTAGCCCTCGCGGCCGACAGGCGAGGCTCGCCTAGCCCCGCCGAGGCTCGGCCGAGCCCCGCCGGTGGCCAAGTCGACCTCGTCGGGGTTGGGCAAGGCCTACCGGGCCATCGGCGGGGCCGGCGAGCCTCGCCGGTGGCCAGCGAGCCTCGCCCGGCCACCGGTGGGGCTGGGCGTCGCGAGGCTTGCCCGCCCCCGCCCGATCCGGCGAGGCCTCGCCCGGCCTCGCGAGGCCCGCCCGCCACCAGCAAGCTCGTTGGTGGCTGGGCTTGCCTTCGGCGAGCTCGCCGGATCTCGCCACAGTGCAGCGAGCCTCAGCGAGCTCGTCGGATTGGCGGCGGATGGCGGCCGGCGGTGGCGGATGGTGGACGGTGGCGGGCGGCGGTGGACGGCGGTCGTGAGATGGTCGAAGGGAAGAAGAAAATTTATTGATTTTGATTCTCAAATTCGTTCCCGGAACAAGAATCAACTTTTTTTTTTTTTTTTTTTATTCTTGATTCTGTTCCCAATCTGTTCCCGGGAACAAAAATTTTACCAAACGCGATTCTAGGCCGAAACGATTCCGGAACAAAGAATCGGAATTTGGCCTTGTTTGGATGGTTACCAAACAGGGCCTAAGTGTCAAGTTTTATAAGAAGTGAACACTTACGTACATAGTCTTAGTGTCTGTGTGGATAATTTAATCTTTATATTTAAAATTAATTTTGGGGGCTTATAGTGTGATGTGGAAAATTAAAAAAATAGATAAATTTGCCATGTAAATAATTTTTTTTAAAGAATTGCCACCTCAGTAAATAAAGTTGTCGGAAAATGCCAAGTTAGCACCTTAGTTGGAATTTCTCATTGTTGGCACTTAAGTGTTCCATTCTTCTCTAATTTTGATATTTAAGTTTACCTTTTAGAACTTTTGGCAAGTGTCATCCTGTGCCAAGTTTTGACACTTTCGGTGTCCACACCCCCAAATTTTCATGTATATTCTCATCATTGTAAGCTAGACCATTTTCATCTTCGACTTCTATATACTCTTTATCACTTTCCTTTTGTTTTTTGTTTTTTTTCCAATTCCTTAAATTGAAATATCATAACTTCTTTCCTATTATGTAGATCATATATACCTTATTTCATGTAACGAATTGAGCCGAATGATCCAAGGCTTTCACGTCAACTTTTGAAGAGGGAAGATCCTATAGAATCTTATCCTAAATTTTCTTTTGCTAGGCTCATAGCTAAAAGACTTGCTTTTTTAAGACTACGAGGGTTATTCAAATATGAAATATTTCATTGTCCCAAGATATTTTATCTTAGCCGGATGAACCATATAGCCAAGCGAAACCATGAACCAGAATAGAAGAGCTTGCCTTGAATTATTGGGTTTAGACATTACTTCAGTAATTTTTACTCATTTCAAAGTTGTAGCAAAATGCTTCTTTTTCTAACGGTTGATTCCTGCATGATACACTTTTGATAAAAAGAGTTTCCACTAATTATAACAAATTTTCCTTTTTGGATTGAAACTTCCTTGAACCGGATCCTATCAATTTAAAAATTATGAATCAAATATACTTATGAAGTTATTCCAACTTATTAATTGGCACTAACCCTAGATCTTTACCTTGAGAAATGAATCAATACATTTTACTCGAGTTACATCACATATTGTTTACACTACAACCCAAGAAAAAAATGAGGGTTCAAATGGAACAAGATGAAGGATATCGAGTCAAGAGTACCTTTATTTTATTATGACATAATAACATAAAAAGGGTGGGTGTAAGAATCCACAACTTATCATGTCCTTTAAGTTGCATCTTAATTTCTACCACATCATTTCAAACGGAGTTTTATAATAAGATTTCTCCAGTTTGGAAACTATGTCTAATTGATTTAAATAAGGAATCGCATTATATACATGTATTGATCATTCGTCGACAGTCTTGTAGCATACAAATTAATATTTTTAGTCAACTCAGAGCAAATATACAGGAAAAAAACCATTGATCTTATTTTAATTTGCAACTAACACTTACATTTTAAAAAAAAATCTTTTAAATTGGGCTTACGCTATTTACACCCTTTAAATGGATATAATACTCCCGGATTTATTGAACTGACGAAAATAACATTAAGAGAACTAATTAATACTCCCGGAAGGGTAAAAGTTGCTATCTATTACAAATTCAAAAGGCAGATATTATCATAAAAATATAAGAGCGTACTTAAATAAAAAAATATGTTTTATTCCATCATCTTATGTTATTTCGTTCATGTCCATATAGACTTCATTTCTTTTCTTCTACTTACTAATGTCCTCGTGTTGCTTTCTATGAAGATCTTTTGTAATGAGTTTACGCCTTGTTGGTGATCTTTGTTAATTAGCATATAAATAAATATAAATTATAATCCTAAAGAGTTCACAACTTTAATAAGAATTCTCTTGAAAAACAATTAAATAAAGCATTGTATATTATAAGGATTTTTTCATATTGAACTTTAGAAAGACATTGTAAATATGCTAATCTTAATCATTTTGAATCTCAATCATTAAATTTATCAATGTACTCTAATCTTAGACGATTCTTGTGAAAAATAAAACAATGAACACAAGCTTCTTCATTTTGAACACAAAAGAAGAAGAAACAACAAATTAGGAAAGATTGATACAAATTATTAGATTGATTGATCTATGTTAAAGATATATCTTTTCTCTTTCATCAATCTTAGTCTTGATGACAACTAATTTTGGACAAATTAAATTTTAGAGTGTGTCTAAAACTATACAAGAGGTGAAAATAGCATGAGCTTCGATCTGTTAGTTATTAATTACTCTTTCTTTATATCTGTTTATTTAAGCTTCTTTTATAAACACATAGATCTGAATTTTTAGTCAGATTCTTCTAACAATTATTTCTTACTCAAATTATAAAAGGTGGGTCTTCACAATTAATGTATAAAGCTCTCTCTTAACCATATGGCGCTCTCCGTGTGCACCATATTTGAAATGTTTGCCATGTTTTTCTCTTTTAATGCAAGTGAAGGAAAGGTAGAGAAACAAGATTGGTAAACCAGCAAGGTAATAGACATATGATGATGTAATAGTAGAAATTTTTTATTGCATTTTATGACTATTATAATAAGTGGAGTCTGTACATTTGTTTCTTCAAACGTAACCTCTTCTATATATGAAAAAAAATAAAAAATGTAGGCCGTGTAATGCCCGGGTAAGAAAACTAGTTTTGCTTTTAATTAAAGATTTAACCATAATTATTTAATGAAAGTATGCTGATATCATTTTAGTGAAAAATGTATTTTCTTAGAAACTTTCTAATGTCCAAGAAGTGAAAGTTAGAAAGTTATCACTATAAAAGCAAAGCACAATAAAACAAAAAAAAATGGTACCATAAAATACAAGGATGGAATAACCATAATTATTTACTCTCTTTTGACCGTCTCGATTTTAAATTTATTTTTTTGGGTACCATTTTAGTTATGTACGTTAAAATATTCAATCAATAGATATGACGAGTAGCCCACACAAAGTGTGAGTCAAGCAACTAAGAGAATACTCAAGAATTTTAAATTTAAATTGTACATTGTAGCTTAGAATTTAATTCAATGCATAAGAAGTCTTCGAGATGCTTTCATTTTCTATTTTAAAATCGAAATATATTAATTTTTTGAGATTAACATATCAATTACAAGGTTAGGTCCTCATTTTTTTTTGTCTAATCCTATCTTATATCTATTTGACAAGCCACTAATAGGGCAACATATTAGATAAGAATTTCCAATTTTACCACATTCTGTAATTGATGTTTATATTTTGGAAAGTTCCCCGTCAAAAATTTCCCACTCACGAGCACGCAAGCATGGTTAAGTTCGCCATAAAATAATTACCAAAATGTGATTATTTGTGTAATGATTCATATATGGTCCTGTAGATGAATAGCAAAAATACACATTTGATTCTCTTCGGATTAGTTGAGTCGAATTTGAATAACCAAAAAATTCAATTTCTTTGGAATTTGTTTATTTCAAATATGGATATTGTTCTTTTAATAGTCCATTCGGATCGGGTAAGATTGGTTTCGGGTCTTCCGGGAGGGTACGTGCCTCTTCTCAAAATTATGCTAATGGAGGGAGGCTATTTGCGATCAAAAAACATTATAGGGGGGACTTTGGGGGATTTGTGAGAAATACAGGGCGGGCAATATGGATTTTCATTTTCTAAAATAGTCCGGCTTACGAAGAGTCACGACTTCAAATGGCGCTCTTTCTCGTTCAAGAGAAGAAGCGCGAAGAGAATCGGGATGCTGCGGAGGAGATTAAATGCTCTGCAATTTTCAAGAATCATGCTTTCCCTTCTCAAATGGTTGATGGTCCTCGCTTAGCACGCACAGGTTGGAACTTGTGGACGCAGCATCATTGCGTCCCCTCTCTCTCTTCCTCTCTTAAAATCCATTCAGTCCGTTCTGATTCAGTTTGTCTAGCTTGTTCCTCTTCTTTTTCGTAATAAGAAAATGGTTTTTTGGGGTCGGTTCTGATTCTCCTTTGCACATTCTTTTGCCTGTGAATTTGATACTACCCTTTTATGTTTCGATCGGTCGTTCTTGTTTGTGATTTTATTTCATGAGAGTGATGATATCGTTTGCTCTGTTTTTCCACTGAGTGAGTAGGGATTGAAGTGAAACCCGGCAAGCCTTATACTCAGAAGCCAAATGGGCCGAGGCTTCGCATCTCCCAGGTAAAACGCTTCTCTGTTCTTTGATTTTGGTTCATTGCAACATTGAAAAGTCCAGATTTCATCAGGTTTTTTTTTATTGGTTTTACCTTAAATTGGATGTGCATAATTTTGGGCAGGCGACACTCGGGACTGGTGTTGCCACCACCAAGAGCACGGTGCAATGCAATGTGGGCAATGCGACTCCTGTATTTATATGCTCCTTGCTTCCGGGAAAAGAAGAATCTGCTCTGATAAATTTGGAATTCGAGGAAGCCCAGCAAGTCATTTTTTCTGTTCTCGGTGTTCGCAGTGTTCACCTCGCAGGTTACTACGTGCGAAAGGGTCGAGAATTTGATGATGACTCGTATCCTTGGTTGAGTTATGTTGTATTATTCCCTCTTACTGTTATCTCATTTCTCATATATTTTTGTTTTCTAATTGTATAAGATGATCGATTGGTGCCATTACATCATTTTAACCATGCAGACATTGGTATACGTTGGGGTGAGCTAAAAAGGTCAAGAGATACTAATCAGTGTCCTTACGGACTTCACTTTCTAGACTGTTTCATACACTAAATATAGAAGCTTCATTCTAGAGTTCCGTTCCTTTATAATGATTATTAGAGAGTCCTATGGAGAAGATATTGCAGACACTGAGACAGATATTTCTGAGGACGACGACAAGTATGAAGATAGCTTTATCAATGATGGTGATGTTGAATTCCTTCCATCTTCTCCTATGCTGAATAAATCAGGTGCTCCTAGTTTAACAATGTTCTTTTCTTATTTCTCATAAGGCATTTGTTGATGAGCTTCTACTTTGAAAATTATGTGTGCACAGCTCTTCAATCTTTATATCTAAAGGGGAAGAAAAAAAAAGCTCAATTTTGAGAAATCAATTAGATTTTATATAAAGAACAATTTGGAATCTATCGTGATTAGATGTCGATACCATAACGATGCAATAGACCATTTTGCTTTGTTGAGTTACGCATCTAAAGTCCTTGGAGTTGGTTGCTTTGTTCGATTCTCGACATTGCTTGAATTCTTTTTGCTTGATATTAGTGACACTAAGAAGCAATTATAACAACATAAGCAACTAATCTTTCACATTTTTCAGATTCAATGAAATATAAATCATTAAATAATTTCCATTTTGTTTAACTAAGTACCAGTTGTCCAGCCATGCATTTGTTAAATGAAATTTGGAGCTCATTCTTTTCTATCTTAACTGCTCAAGATTGTTGCATCAGAGTTGCTTGCATCCTGCATCAAAGTAGGACCAGTGAAAACCCTCTAGTAACTCTTGTTTCTGGAGGCAAAGGCAATATCCTATAACTTGTTGCTTTTATATTTTAGAAAGAAAGATTATTAATGATGTAGTATGAAGAAATTGACCTTCTTTAAAAATTGCTGTCAGCATTTTTATTTATTTATCAATAATATGGTATCAACTATCACAAACAAAATATGCTTAACTGTGGTGCCATAGAGAAAGATTATGATGTTTGAGCAATTTGTATGATTGTGTGACCATAGATAAAGAATATGATGTGGGAGGATTCTGCTTTTATTTTTGTGCATGCCAGATAATCTTATATAACTAATATTATTCTTCACTTTAAAATCGTGAAATTGCTTCTCCTTCTTATATTCATGTGATGTCATTGGTGTTTTTTTTCCTTTGGCCTTCACCGTGATAGAGTTGTCATATTGTATTATTATTCTGTTTCTTATGGATTCATTAATGTTGTAGGATCTTGCACCATGCCAGATTTTATTTTATAGTTGTTAGCATTCTTGATTTTGAAATTTTAAAATGATTTTCCTTCTTATATTCGTATAATGGCATTACATGGACAAGTACAGATATGTTGGTTGCTCTCATTATGCTCATTTTTGCATCTTCAATTTAGGAGAAAGTTTATATTGCGTGTTTGCAATGTGAATTTTTAACAGCAGAGGAGGAGAAACCAAACCACAAGAAAGGAAGAAAGGGAAAAGACTGTCGTCGACGACTTAGGAAAAAGCATGAAAAAAGTGAATCTGATAAGGTCACTAGCTTGCCACAACAGAATTCTGAGGGCCTGTTGTTAGAATCCGATGAGGAAGATTTCTTTGTATCCTCTCTACTTAAGAAAAAGTCTTATGTGAAGGACTCAGAAATAAATGTCCCAGTTGTAGTCATTGAATCTCCATTAGATGTTGCCAAGAAGAAGGGAAAGCAAGATGGAAGCACCACCGTGAAATCATCTGAACCTTTGTCTCCTACTTTTGTTGGCATTGAACCTGGAAGGTAATTTATTAAATTAGAGACTTAACAATATGTTACTTATTTTACTTTTTCCACGAGAAGAGAATTCATTGATTTGCTGGAAATGCTTCGTCTTTGCACTTACCTCAATTTGAATAGCTTGTGTAATGTCCAACTGAAGATAAGTGGTTAAGGAATGGACTCTTGACTATTGTGAGACAGGAACTTATGTTTTAGTTACTCATCTAAAGCAGAAGGCCTGCCTATAAATATTATAAAATCAGATACACATGGATGCACATGATTTCATCTAACACGTTGATACATTGGAACCAGCACTGCAATGAAAATGAAGAGTAAATTGCATATTGTGGAGGGAGAGATGCAGAATCAAGCATGGCAGGAAGATAAGGAACCAAAAGCCGAGGATCCGAGTAAGGAGTGAGTACCTTTATGTCCTCACGTTCTTGTTGACCTCTCATTATCCACACTCATATATAACGATGCTTGGTTGAAAGTATTGATCCTATAGCTGGGTGTCCTAGGGTTCATTCCTAATGTAATCTTTGACATGATGTAGCAACAAGAGTTTGACCCATCTTGAAATAATGAAAGACCTCCATTTGTAGGTCCCCCACTTCCTACCTTTTATTAATTTCAGTGACCCCACACATATGTATATGATGAAAGATTGAAGTACTAGAAATTTTTCAAAATGATTGTGCTTGATGCCTACGAGCAAAACTCTTTATTGTTATGGCTTGTTAGTGCAGATAGCTAAGCATGAATACTTAAATAGTAAATGTGGACCGATGACCTTTCTACTTGCATTTGCAAACGATTTGTATTAGGTCTCATGGCAAGCACTGGTCAGTTGCCTAGACAGTAATGAAAGTGATTAAACGATCCTCATAACAAGGAAAAATTGAAGTTTACCAGGGATTTTCTTATCTGTGATGAATAGGAGATCTGCTGTTGAAATTAAGCAAGCTCTAATTAGAGAGAATTGCAAGAAGTCCAAAAAAAAGAAAAGGAAGGACAATAGCTTGCCCCATCAGAATCCTGGAGCCCGGTCGTCAGAACCTGATGGTGAAGATTTCTTTGTATCTTCTCCACTTAAGAAAATGTCTTCTGCAAAGGACTCGGAGACTAAGATCCCAGATGTAGTCATGGAGATACCGCTAGATGTTGCCAGGAAGAAGCAAAAGCAAGATGGAAACACTGCCGTGAAATGTTCTGAAAGTTTGTCTCCTGCTGTTGACGGCAAACCTGGAAGGTAATTGACTGAATTTGAGACTTAACAATATGTTACCTATTTTACCTTTTTCACAATAA
The DNA here is from genome assembly GCA_014182405.2 of Eucalyptus sideroxylon. Taxonomy (NCBI): domain Eukaryota; kingdom Viridiplantae; phylum Streptophyta; class Magnoliopsida; order Myrtales; family Myrtaceae; genus Eucalyptus; species Eucalyptus sideroxylon. The sequence continues at coordinate 20,708,271 of CM024549.2, read as the reverse complement.
GAGAAGTCATTTATATGCTGGAAATGCTTCAGCTTGACACCCACTTCAGTTTGAAAGGTCATGCACCGTCTTGAAAAACCAAAGATAAGTAGTTAAGGACTGGACTCTAGACTATAGTGAGACATGAAACTTTTGTTTTAGTTATTCAACAAAAGTAGAAGGCCTTCTATAGACAAGGAAGCATATGATTTGATCTAACATTTTGTTACATTGGAATCAGCTCTGCAAATAAAATAAAGAGGAAATTGCAGTTCATGGAGGAAGAGATGCAAAATCAAGCATGGCAGGAAGATAAAGAACCAAAAGCCGATGATCCAACTCAGAAGTGAGTGGCTTTATGTTTTCATGTTCTTATTGGCTTTTCATAATCCAAAATCACTATATAATGGTACTTGGTTGAATGCGTTGATCATGTAGCTGGGTGTCCTAGGTGTAATCTCACGTGATGTAGCAACCAGAGTTTAGACCCCACTCGAAGTAATGAAAAACCTCCATTTGTAGGAGGTGATTTACTATCTTTTATTCCCGTCAATGATTTTGCTTTTAAAGCCCTCGGGAAAAGTTCATAATTTTTCCTTTTGAGTAATATGTCTGAAAAGACCCCTTGATTCTTTATAAACACCGTTTCGAACACAATTGATACATTTTAAAATGGCCATTGCTCAGACATATCTACCCTTGGTCTCTTCTAGGTTTTTTGGAAAAGAAATAGAAAGGATCTTCGAACTGTAATTGTTATGGCTTCTCAATGCAGATAGTTAAGCGTGCATACCCAAAGAATAATTGTTGAGCAATGTGACCTTTCTGCTTGCTTTTATGAACGGATTTGTATTAATTCTCTTGTCAAGCACCGGTTGGTTGGGTCGACACTCATGAAGGTGGTTAAACAATCCTTATGACGAGGAAAAAATGTACTCGATGCACCTTCTCTAAATTTGGGATTTCCTTCTCTGTGATGAACAGGAGTTCTGCCGTTGAAGTCGAGCAAGTTCCGAGCGGAGAGAATCGCAAGAAATCCAAAAAGAAGAAAAGGAAGAGCAACCTGGCAAATGGGAAAGAAAAAAGAACGTGAAATCTCTGTATCTCCATCCCTAGAGAAAGATGATGGGAAAGAAACAACCGCTCTTTCTTGTGATTTGTTTGCGAAACCAAAGTCACCATTAAGTTTGAACTTTTTACTTTGATATCAGCTTATAGTTGCGAGATGAATTTTGAGGATTTTGGACTACATATTCGTCATTATTATTCTTATTTATGTTCCATGTGATGATGTGATACATGGCTGGTGTTATTAGATTTTGTAAAAACCATAGATTTTTTTTTTTTTAAATTTAACTATGCATATGAACTAAAGTTTACCCCGTATTAGAGGTTGAGAAAACTTGTGATATGTCTAAATTCAAACTCATCGGTAAGGTTAATCAGTTTTGCACAATAGTTATTTTCATGTATACTTATTAAGTGGAATGGTAAGAGTATGAAATGTTTTTGCGATGAATATAGAATACAATGTTGTTCTACTAGATAATAACCAAAGATTATTATTTGTTCCTAGATGCTTTAGATGGTAATGTCAATAGCATATCTCATAGATGAGCACATTTGACCGAATCGCGGGTAATCCGTGGACAATCATGAAGAGGTTCCATTCATGACACATCATCACCACTTGGACACAAACACGTAGGTATCTCAATGAGTTGGTATCTTACGTGGACCAACTTAGCTTGAGGTACGTTCCTTAGCCTTCTTGAAGCTTCATGAGTCTTCTAAATATCTTCACATGTTGGTAGATGTAGTAATTCTTGATAGGAGGGAGATTGTAAATAATGTCGGTTGGTTGGAAGAGAACCTTTAAGGTAATTTACTATGGTATCGGTTAATTACCAAGCTATAATTTCTTGTTACGAACTCCTTGGTGAATTTTTTATACATAAACGTAAATTACTAATTATCGACAATTACAAGTAGTTGTCTATATATCATATAAGAGAAACTTATCTTCAAAGTAGTAACATAACCTAAGAGGAAGTAATTTACCCTATAGTAAATAATTTGATTTGCAGTTAATTTTCACTTTATAGGTTAATAATCTATGTTAATATTAGTAAACCGAGTGAATGGCAATTGTTAATAATGTAACTTTCCTTTTATTAGTAAGCTGAATACTGAACCTAGTTGTAACAACATTCCTCATTGGGGCAAAATTTCTTTCGGTTTATAAATTACATTTTTTATATGAATATTAATAAACACAAATTATAACAAAAGTCATAAATTATCTTTTCGGCTACAAATATTTAATCAATTTAACAAGCACAATGCTGACAAAAGCGCCCAGATTGAGACAATCATTTTGAAATTTAAGGTTACCAATTTCAATTATTGAGCACCGACAACACAAGAATATAAAAGCTTCCAAAATCAAATTGTTGATATGGCATCTTATGTCATCATATCACATTCTATTCTTCAATATCTGACTAAGACCAAGTCATGAGGTTATTATCCTAGGTTGAAACAAGTTCTCCTGTTGGATAGACCGGATTGATTATGCAATAGCGGCTATTTTTATGATCAATAAAATATTTGGAGTTAATATTACTAAGTAAAGATCTTTCAATTTCTGAGTATATATTAACGATTACCAGACATTAGATTTTGGTAGGAATAATTTTGTTTTTGTCCAGGTGTAATATTTAATGCAAAGATACGAATTCATCGATGGTTTCTTTTAATTCTTAGGTTACAAACTTTAGTTTATTTTGTAAGAAAAGAATAACAAACTGCATCGTACACCATGAAACATGAAACATTTTCCATCTATCTATCTATAAGAAAATAGTATTTTGAAGGTTCGTGGGTTTTTCACTCAATTTTGCCACTTGGCAATATGTCTAGGGTGCAACTACAAAATGTGGCCAATAAAAACCCCAGACCCCCCGATTGAGGAATAGAGCAAAATAATATTAAATGGGAAAGTAGAAAAATGAACAACACTTCATTTTAAACATATCAAATAAAAAATCCTTTACGAAATTAAATTTTAGAAAGTTAAATAAATTAATCACATAATTAGGAAAAAGTAGATATCAAACAGAAAGTTATTCAAAAGAAAACCTATAATCTAGCACTACCACGTAAAAAAAAGTTCGTGTGAAATTAATAAATTAACTATATTATTATGAACAATTTAAATGTTAAACAAAAAATCTACCAGAAGTAAAAACTAAAATTTTTAAAAAAGCAGTATTACCTAAAAAAGTAGGCAAAAGATATTGAGATAAAAAACATAAACTAATAAAAATAGTTGCGCTCAGCCTGGCGCTATTATATCAAGCAATAAATAACTCAAGCCCAATCATCCTGTTATGTTATGTAATTTTGAAGATATATGTGTCTATTTCTTTTGCTAATAACATATATTTTAAAAAGAATACTAGAAATTTGATTAGGTTCACGAACCTATTGACCTAAGTATAGTGAGCTTGAGCTTGACTCAACAAGACGTTCAAAGAAGCTCACTTGACTGGAAATCATATTAGTCGACCTCAGGTAATCACGAAATTGAGCCCCAGTTACTACTGAGTAGCTTGACTCAATTTCATCCTTCATGTGATGGTATAGTTACATAATGTAAAGAATTAATAGTCGAAGAAAAAGGTGCCAAAAAGTGTATATACCCAACCATTTCCAAACAAATTAAAAGAACTAATGTCTGATCTCATTTAACAAATAAAGAAAGATTCCATCCGTGCAAGCACAGGTTACTCCGTTAGGTATTATATGATGTCTAAAATACAGTAGATGGTAATGTTCTCTATTGTGTATGAACTGAATCAGTTGTGGTAAAGAGTAATTATTGCAATAGAGGCTTATGCGGTCATATTGACGTCGGATGTATCTTCTGTATCTATATCTATGAATGAATGGATAAAAACCTAAAGTTGAGAATGGTAGAAAAGCTAGACTCCATATTGAATCTAAGCAAAAATTGATCTACAACATAGCTCGAGATTGACTTGTTGAAGTGCTAAGAAATTATTGACATAGTATTTGAGCGAAGTTGATAAATTTACCTTCTGTTTCTCTCTCTATCCTCTACTTCATACAAAATGATCTGCCAAATATGTGCCATTCTATCCCAGTATATTTCTGACAGAGCATAGCTAATCTTCATCATTTTTGCTCATCCTCTTGACTAGGGGAAGAGAATTACCTTTCTCGTCAGAAACAGATTCATCCGCAGACAAATGAGAGCCCGACTCCGGAGACATGACATTTTCCTCTCCTCCATCTTCATCAGAAGCATCGCATGATTCGTTTTCGTGTGCTGCAGAACGAGAACAGCCAGGTTCGTGGTCAGGATTGTCTTCTTCCCCAACTATACTGGTGGCCTCCCGGGAAGTGCTGTGCTTAGCATGCCTCAGCAAATTCGCTTTAGTGACGTTGCTAAGCCGGATTAACTACTTCTCATAATCTTCTATATGAAAGATCAGCTCGGGGATGCAGTGATTTTCCCTTTTGATCTTTCCCACAATTCTCCTTCTATTAGTGTTTTCTTGCTGTTCCTGCCTCTTAAGTCATCACATAAATCACTCAAACACAAAGAAAACATTCAAAAAGAAGAGAAAAGGAAATGCAAATGATGATTGGAGCTTGAGACTAGATAGGGTGGCAATACATAGAGTACTCACCTTCTGCATTTCAGCCACAAAATTAGAGTTGAAAAGTGGGATGCTTGTGTCACGGGTCGATAGTTTCCTTGACCACGGATTAACCCATGTGGCATTTGGCGAACGGAGTTCACCAGGCCAGCCTTCCTTCTATAATTGTTTCAATGAACAATACGGCGAATATCTCTTTTCATACAAGATCATATCACGCCCAGCTTGGCTCAGGTGTCTAGTCCATCGAGCGAGATAGCAGCCCTCTTTAGACTCAACAATTGGTTTCGGCCTACCATGGCCTTATTAGAAGAGCGGCATCAACTCTCGACTAGTTTGTGTACGGGAGGCCGACCTTGCCTTCAGAACTCTTAAGTAATATTATCCTTCTATCTTAAAACTTCTAGCACCAATTGCTTGACGCTACTCTCACGGACCAGTTATGTTCATCCTCTTTGTGCCCTCGCTCTTCACTTGATAACCCCAAACTTCACTTCCAAGGGTTCATAGGTACGAGAGAATCACGGACCATGTCAAACTTTCCCACCCGATTCCGCAATGCTCTCATTATGGGCTGTTCTGTCACTTCTTTGTGTTTCCCTAACCATCAATGCCACTTCTTGGGACTTACATAGATGGCAACGCTCACCCAACATAATAAGTCACACCACTCCATTGTTTGCTTCTCCCAATCAAAGCTGTTCATGAATCTCCAGTCACTTGTACTTCCTGACAAGTGTGGCACCCGTAGCCAACTGCACCCTTATGGCAGCACATTCTTTCACTTAATAAGCTCCTCATGATTTTTGCAAGCCAACAGAGGGTCTCCCTTGGTGGAAACGTGATCGTAGACTTCTTCTTAAGATTTGCCCATTGATCTAGGAACATTATTTCCATTCAACGAGTAATTCAGTTCCTTCATATGCCCCCATTGCCATTCTAGAAGCTAGATGAGAGCTACACGTTGTTCGAGCCCCTTTGACCTCGGCGATCACTCTCCGCCCTCATAGGACCGAGAAAACCATAGGCTTTTCCCCAAATCACCGATCTACTGGAGGGATCCCCACTCTGATACCATTTGTCACAGGTTGATAATTTCCTTGGCCGTGGATGAACCCGTGTGGCGCCTGGTGAACAGAATTCATAAAGCTAGCCTTTCTTCTATAGTTGTTCCAATGAATAATACGGCGAATAGCTCTTTTCAAACGAGATGATACCACGTCCAGCTAGACTCGGGTGTCTAGTCCATCAAGCGAGATAGCAACCCTCTTTAGACTTAACAACTGGTTTCGGCTTGCCATAACCTCATCAGGAGAGCGGCATCAGCTCCCGACCAGTTTGTGCATGGGAAGTCAACCCCGCCTTTAAAGCTCCTAAGTAATATTATTCTTCTATCCTAGAACTTCTAACACCAATCATCTCGATGGCACTCCTATGGACTAGTTGTGTTCCTCCTCTCTACACCCTCGCTTTTCACTCGATAACCCCAAGCTTCACTCCCAAGGGTTCACGGGTATGGGAGAATCATGGACCATGTCACTTGCAAGTTAATTCAATAAGTTTTTGAAATCTAGTGCTTGGCAGAAGTTGCTTGGATCTTCTAGGGGCAATTTGAAGTTTTGTTATCTGAACCAATTGCTTGTACAATCTTGTAACCATTATGAGTAAATGATCTGCTTGAGGGTCTACACACATTTATCACAACAAAAAAGCAAAGTCAAACAAAATAACTTGGTAGACTGAGATTAGATTCTTCCTCGATTTTCAACATTGGTGTTTAATCTGTGGATAATAAGGTATGCTCGATTTCGTAGTGTATCTTTGATTGGTGATACATGTTTTTTTTTTTGCTCATCTTCCGCATTCGTCTTACGGGTTCGATTTAGTGTCGAATCCATTTTAGGAATCAGTAATTCCCAACATTGGTCATCTCAAAGCAAATGATGATAGTACTCTCACTACAGCTTCAAACATAGAGAACAAATTGTCATCCAGTACCAATTTAACATCAAGAGTAAGTTCTCCTTCATTCGTTTTATTTCTAATTTGAGAGGAGAGAGAAAGTTCCTTCAATTTTCTAATGGCCCAATCCACATCACATATGACTGCTTCAACTGATTGTAGAATGCAAATGATTACTGCAATGGTGTATTTGTTGACAACAGGATATAATCCAGAAATCTCCACGGGACCATCAATTGCTGACCTTGTAACTTTGCACAACTCTATAGCAACATCTTGAGCAAAGATCGAATCATCAGGAGGCGAGCTTAGTTGGAAGGCTAGTAATACCAGACTCCTAACAACTTGGAATATTTGATTCCATTGCTTTTGCAGATCTGTGTAGCCCAGGATTCATGAGAGTTTCTCAGTTGGCAGGGCAACTTGCTGGTAATCATCAACATAATATCACCGGGGACCTGAAAAGAACATATTGCCATAGCTTAAAAAAGCCAGCACATGAAATCAGCAAAAGACACACGAAAGAGAAAATTTGCTTTTTACCTTAGCCTCACGAAAGGATGAAATTGCAAGAAGCTTAGATAACAGGGGCTTTAGGATCTTCATGACGAATATCTCAATGTTCTTTATTTTTGGATCATTAATCACATGGGTTGTATTTTCACTATCAATACCATACTCATCTATGCAGACTGATACCAAATCTTCAAGCAGTTGGGCAAAATGAGGACCCTGCAAATAAATCATTAACATATCCTTAAGGCAGATAAGTGCTTGATGGAGATTATCTCTTTGACCTTCAATCCTACTTTTGTTCTTTTCATTTGGGACACTTGATTGGATTCACTTAAGGAGAAGTATTAGCTTCAGCAATTTGGTCCTAGAATCTTAGGCTGCACATGACAAAATTTACTGAAACAGAAATTGATTTCGGCAAATCAATTTCTTAATTTCTATTCCCCGAACAAGTTTCTGAGCAAAGAAACCCGTTTGATAGCAATTCAAAATTTCTATTTCTGAAACAAAAATTTGTTTGATAATAAAATAAAATTTCTATTTCTAGGAATAAAAATTGATTATATAACAACATAGGAAATCCTCAAATACAAAATAATAGTCGAAATAATACTAAAACAATATAGAAAATCCTCAAATACAAAATAATAGTCGAAATAATACTAATACATTACAAAAGTTGAAAATACAATTTCATGGAATTTCCGACATATTATTATCCCTTGCCATTTTATTAGCAATTGTTTTCTTAAGCGTATTTATTTGGTTTCCCTCCTCGGTCAATGTATTATTTGCAAGCTCATCCTGCGTAGGTTCAGACAAGTACTGCGGAAGATGAATATGGGCGCCATCAATGGCACCTATACAACCTTGTTATTTTATCAAAAACTAGTATTATACAAGATTATCAACAAAATAAAATTAATGGTATAAAGGAATATATGAGAATTCTACCTTAAAGTAACGTTTATGGTTAGGAACCAATCGAGGGAAGATCGGTTTATTTTGATTCTTGAATTGAATCAGTCTAGTTGCTCATCCCTAATTTCTTTATTGTTGCTCGATGAACCTTTAATGGCCCTTGCATAGCAAAGAGAGAGATTCCCTTGAATTTCTTGGCTTCAAATTAAAATTCAAGATTGTGTAACAATCTAATTATTTTGATTTTGCAAGAATTTTGAATTCGTAAAAAAATAAGGTTAAATTTCTAGGCACGTTTTTTTATTCATCTATTACGTAAGAATTTTTTCTTCAATTAGCCATGGGCGTGCCTTTTCTAGGAGGAAAGAGCCCCATTGTTTTTAAGTAAGCATTTAAGAGCTTTGGTCGTTTTTGAAAATTGGGGACCCATTTGATTGCCTTTCATCCTAAAGAAGAAGTTATCAAAAAAATTGAAAAAAAAAAATGCAAAAAAAAAAAAAAAAAGCACGAGCAAAATAAGAAAAAGAAATATAACAATTATTTGTGAAGTTATGGTTATGAGTAAATTAAGTTAGCAAGAAAGCGCAAGGTTCTTTTATATGGTTTGATTTCAGTTTTTGATTTCTATTTCAGAAACTGAGAAGTTAAAAATTCTAGCTTCTGATTTATTCAATTTCTCTATTTCTGAAATAGAAATCTATTTCAGAAATAGAGAAATCAAATTGCGTTACTAAACGGATTTTTGTTCCAAACCTGTTCCGGGGAATAGAGAAACAGAGAAATTGAGAAACATAAATTTTGTCATGCGCACCCTTAGAGCGCGCATGATAAAATTTCTACTTTTCTATTTTTTTATTCCTCGGAACAGGTTTGGAATAGAAATTCGTTTGGTAATGCAATTCGATTTCTCTATTTCTAGAACATATTTCTATTCCAGAAATAGTTATGAAAGTGACACTTAAGTGCCAAAATCGGAGCAAAATGGATCATTTAAGTGTCATTGGTGAGAAAATCCTATCAAAACGCTGACATGGCAATTTTTTAGTGAGTTGGGTGCAAAACGACGTCGTTTTAATATAACTCAAAATTTAATATAATAAATAATTAAATTAAAATTTAAAAAATTAATTAATTAAATAAATAAAAGGAAGGGGGAAGGAGGAGGAGGAGACAGGTTGGCGGCTAAGGGCCTCGTCATCGCCGCCGCTTCCCCTCCATTGCTGAGGAGGTAGGGAAGTGTCAACCGAAGCCATTGAGCCCGGGCTAAGGGCCAGTGGCCCCAGCCGACCGGCGGTGCTTGCGTGCCCTCGCCCTAAATCTAAGCGAGAGTTGCGGCCCTCGCCCGGAGATCCGGCAAGGGTCGTCAGCTCTCATCTGGCCGACCCAGGGGCCGCCGCCCACTAGGGCTACCCCTCAGCAGGTGGCAGCCCTTAGGTTGGCCAAGCAAGGGCATGCAGGCCCTTTGCCAGATCTACTGGGGTTACCGACCCTTGGCCAAGGCTTGGTGGCCTCGGCCGACCCTCCCCCACCTTCCATCGATGGTGGGGAGGCAACGGGGGAGGGGCTCGGCTCTCGGCCGTTGGCTGCCTTCCTCCTCCTCCTCCTCCTCCTCCGATTATTATTATTATTATTATTATTATTATTATTATTATTATTATTATTATTATTATTATTATTATTATTATTATTATTATTATTATTATTATTTAATTAATGCTTATATTATATTAAAATTTAAATTATACCAAAATGACGTCGTTTTTGTGTGTGTTTTGTTGATTCGGCATTTTGGCAAACCACGTAAGTGAGAAAATTAATAAAAAAAAAATGTTATATAAGATTTCCGGCAAGGCTCATCTGATGTGGCACACAAGTATCCCATTTTCATAAAAAGTGGTACTTAAGTGACACTTTCGTAAGTTTTGGCAATTAAGTGTCAATTTGTGCCAACTTTTGGCACTTGAAGTGTTCTTTTGCTATTGGTCGTCCATATTTCTAGTTAGGATAGGACTTGATATGATATGATAGGATTTAATATGAAATCCTGTGATTTTTTTTATATCTAGTCCATGTTTGGTGAATTGCGGTATTAAAGTTTGATATAATCACATCATATCGTGTACATTTTTTGATATAAACAGCATATCATTGTAAATGAACCTAGATGTTCATAAATAGAGATGATGAAAATCTCTCGTAATAATGTTTCTTAATTTATTTTTATTTTATTTTTCCTATTTTTTATATTATTTTCTTTATTATTTCTTTTTTCCCGTTTCATCATTCTCTAATAAAATTTTATCAAATAGGAAATTATACTAATATATCTAAAATAAAAAAATACCTAATATATATATATATATTATATATATATAATTTATAGATTAAGATAGAATTAAAGTTGAATATATAAATTAAAAATAAAATTTTTATTTTCTTAAATTATAATTCAAATATTATTTACATTGAAATATAATTTCAATTTTGTTAATTTAATAAGTTTTTATTATAATTTTCCTATTATGAATATTAAAAATCCTATCCATCTTTATCCTACTTTCCCCATAGGATAATTTTATTTGATATCCCATTTATATCCGATTTTATCATATTTTAAGAGAGTACCAAACGTAGGATAAGATAAATTATATATTATCTCGAATTTTATTTCGGCTGCCAAACACAGCCTAATAATATCTTAATGGATCTTTAAGCAATGCATCTTCATTAGATAATGATAAACCCACATTATATTCATGTGTTGTTAGTTTGGCATTTTGCTCAATTGGCATGACAAATGGCTTGCATCCCTATAGTCCTACCTCTGAAACAATTTCCAAAACAAACTTCTGCTAAATGAGACAAATTTCTTTGTCGGGTCGAGTTATTTCAATGTCAAGAAAATATTTTTGGGGCCCAAATCTTTAACGTGGAAAGTAGAATGCATGTATTTTTTAAAATTTCCAATAGCCAAGTGATCATTTCCCATGATAAATATGTCATCAACATATATCCATAGATAAATCGATGAGGTACCTTGGGTTCAAGTAAATAAGGCATAATCATGTTTGGAATATTTGAAACCTGCATTTGTGAGTGCAATGGTAAATTTTGCATATCATTGTTGAGAATTCTACTTCAGTCCATATAGGGATTTATGGAGACAACACACTCAAGACTCCCTTGGTCTTTGTAAACCCTGTGGGAGTTCTATGTAAATTTCCTCATCAAGGTCATTATGAAAAAAAGTATTGTGAATGTCCATTTGATGTAGTTGCCAATTACGAAATGTGGCAATGGATAAGAAAGAATGAACAATTACTTCATTAGTGATTGGGGACAAAGTTTCATGATAATTGAAACCTTCAATTTGTTTAAATCCCTGGGCAACTAAGTGAGCCTTGTAACATTTTATGGAGCCATCTGCCTTGTAGCTAATTTTATATACTTATTTGCAATCAATTGATTTTCAGTGCGGAAGTAGAGGTACAAAATCCCAAGTATGATTCTCAATGAGTGCCTGCAACTTAGCTTCTATGGTCTGTTACCATCGTGGATCATGTGCCACTTTAGTATAAGAAGATGGTTCATGTTCCTTTGATAGGCAACTAATACAACATGTGTTATGGAGTTAGTCAAGGTAAGTACACTATTAGTGCCAAAACTTGTGTATGGCGCTCACTTTGGTGCCGAAACTTTATCTTGGATCACTTAAGTGTCAAAAATTTTGATTGTGCCAGCACCGATTTGATTGGCCGGAAATCCGATATGACACTTTTTTATTAATTTTTGAAGTTGATGTGACTTGCCGGAGAGTACAGTCAGTATTTAAACAACAAAACGACACCGTTTAGTGTCTCTCCCCTAATTCAAAACCCTAAATCCCCAAATTGAGAGAGAGAGAGAGAGAGAGAGAGAGAGAGAGGAGATAAGCCGTTTTGAATCTTCCCTCCTCCTCCCCCTTCAATAGCCCACATCCCTTGCCTCCGCCTCCGCTAGTGATGGGGCAATCACCTTCCTTGATGGCCCTTGTGCTCGGCGGCTGCGGCTCCGACCTTGATCCTGACCATGGCCACTTGGCGGTCAAGTTGAAGGCCGTGATTTGGCCGATGCTTGGGGAGGTTGTTGATGAGTGCGTTGCCCTCGATCTTTCCCTCTCCATCTCCGATCTCATTGACAAGTGCTTGGCCTGCATCTTTTAGTACCTAGGCTCTAGCGATCGGGGCTGGTGCTCCCTTGTGTGTCGCTACTAGCTTGCAATCGAAGACCAGAGCTGCTAGAGGCTCACCCTCTATGCCCACTTGGAGCTGCTGGACATGGTCTCGGCATTGTTCGTGCGGTTTGACTTGGTCATGAAGCTCGCACTCAAGAGCGACCGCAAGTTGTTGAGCATTGGCAACGACACGCTTGTGCTGATCTCACTCAAGTGCATGAACCTCATGCGCCTCAAATTACGGGGCTGCCATGCGCTCACGGATACAATGATTGCGGTCTTCACGAGCAATTGCCGGGGGCTGAGGAAGCTCTCGTGTGGATCTTGTGCGCTCGGAGCCAAAGGCACGAACACTGTGATTGATCACTGCGCCTCCCTGAAGAGTTATTTGTGAAGCGGCTCTGGAGTCCCACTGAAGGTGCTACGGTAGAGCCGATTGGGCTTGGTGCAGCTTTCGCCTCCCTCGAAGCAATTTGCTTGAAGGAGCTCTACAATAGACAGTGCTTTGGTCTACTGATCATCGGCTCAAAAAATTTGAAGACATTGAAGCTGGTGAAATGTTACGGAGATGGGGACATGGTGCTACTACGATGGAGGACTAGTGACAGTGGTCAGCGTTGGGCGAGGATTGGACAAAAAAACCCAAATTTCAATCCCCAAATAAAATAAAAAAAATCCCCAAATGAGTTGTGCGGCGTTGTTTTTGTGAGGCCATCCACTTAGGATTGCAAAATGGCGTTGTTTTCTTAAGGAGGACGGAAAATGACATCGTTTAAAAGTCATGTCGATTTTTTTTTTTTTAAATATAAAAGCCATGTAATCATTTTGGCTAGAATCTTTCGTCGATGGTACCAAAGTGATCGTTTTTCCTTTGATTTGGCACTTAAGTGATTCAAAATAAAGTTTTGGAGCGTCGTACACAAGTTTTGATATTGATAGTGTACTTACCCCAAAGATAGTCTAGTAAATGAGACATAAGATGATGTAGGGTAATAAGTACTTGGAGAATCCAAAGTCGGACATGTGTAAACCTTGGTCCATGTAGGGGCATGGACATGGTGTTTGGAATGTCGAGGTGGTTCTATAGGAGTCCGTTTAGGAATATCGGCAAACAAACATCATTAATAGATGGTTGTGGGGGTGCCACTAATGAAATAGGTAAATCATTCACCTTAGTTGATAATATTGGTGATCCAATCTCTCGATTCAAAGATGGAGAAATAGCTGGCACAAATGGTGTAGACTCTGGTGCAATAAAGATATAATGGGGATTCGTCAAAAATCTTCTTCTAATAAGAACGGACGGTAGTCAGATGTTGTGATAGATGATTGAGATGAAGATTCCAACTCCTAGAATGAAAATACATCTTCATGAAAGATGACATCTTGGTTGAGAAAGAAATGCCCTATGGATATCTCCATAACTTGATAATCTTTTTGTGAAGAAAGGTATCCCATAAAAATGCATGGAATTGCACGAGGTTCATCTTATTTCAAGGACCATAGTTGCTACATAACATAAGCAGCCAAATACTCTTAGATGATGAATTTCTGGCTATTTCTCGAAGAGCATGTCAATTGGGGTTCGTCATTCAAGAACACAATTTGGCATGCGATTGATTAGATAATCTACCGTGACCACATAATCCCAAAAAATTTCAAGAATGGAAACTTGATATTTTATTGCACGAGCAACTTCCTGACACCATGATGTGAATTTGTTAATATTAGAGGAATAATGTAATTGTAGTCACCCGTATCTTCTTGTACATATACTACAAGTCCATTTATAATGGAAGAAAAAACAAAAAGTAGGAAAGAATATATAAGATAGCTTTTTCCTATTTTATAATTTGTAAATCTGATCTCATGAATTGATTGAATCAATCATTCCATAATTAGAACAATCAGAAAAAAAGCATATCTCCAATAGTATCTCGACTAAACTTGTACCTTGCGACAAGAATACAATTCATCTACCATTCAAAGATCCTCAAATTTATTCATGGGTACAAATATATCCTTTCTCTATCATGAAAAACCCTAAACTTTCTTTAACGTGACCCAATGCTCCAATCTTTTTTTCGCGTCATGAATACCTCAAAACTTATAAGAACAAGCCGTGAGAAAAAAGAACTTACGACATGGTTCTGTCCAGTTCGATGGAATGGCTTGTGTGGACAAAACGGGCAAATGGAGCTGACGTAAAATTGGTGTTGCGAAAGATACGATTTAAGGATTTTGATGGTACAAACAAGTTTTACGCCAATGATCCCATATACAATAAAAAAGGCATGTTTCGGCGCGAGTCATTGTCGGAGGAACCGTCTGGTTTGTCTCCAAATGATTCCGTCGCCATTCCGATTCGACCCCTCCCTCACCCACGTTTTCGGGGTCATTTGGCAGTGCTCGTTCCAATTCCACAGACCGTTCAGCTTCCAATGGCCGTACAATAACCTCCCCGCATTGTCATTCTGACCGGAATTCATGAACCTCTGTTTTCTCCCATCTCCAACTTCATCGAGAGAAACAGAGACAGAGAGAAACAGAGACACAGAAAATGGGGAGCTGGGGAGCGATCCTGAGGCACCCGGGGGATTTCTACCCGCTGATGAAGCTGAAGATGGCGGCGAGCAATGCCGAGAAGCAGATCCCCCCGCAGCCCCACTGGGCATTCTGCTACTCCATGCTCCACAAGGTCTCCCGCAGCTTCGCCCTCGTCATCCAACAGCTCGGCACCGAGCTCCGCGATGCGGTGAGCGCCGGTTCTCGATCTCCACGTTCTCGTGATGGGTCCGTGTCCGTTCTTTTCTTTCTTTCTCTCTTTCTTTGTTTCTTTCGTTTCCGAGAAATTTGGACGATCGAGACGTGGTGATGATACGTGAATTGGATTGCGGATCAGGGTGGATGAGCATTTTTGAGCTTTTGTGGATGCGTGACCGCTGAATATGTCCATTTGTGGTGTTTCAGCAATGCCGTGATGAATTTTGGATGCATTGACTCCGCCTTTTGCCGCTAAATGGGAACGAAGTTGTTTTCCGTTTATTTTCTTTTCTTTTTTTATCTGTTGGGGCCAAGAGAAATTTTTCTATGGCTCAGTGAGCAGTGCATCGGCGATCAGGAAATGTAAGCAAATTTGCCATATCATGAAGAGAGGAGCAATATGAGAGAATCAGGAAAAAAATTGCTAATTCTAGACTACCTGCCGAAGACAGCCGGCACAACGGCTTAGATAAAGTCAGTGATCCATAAATATTCTGCAAAGATGAATTCGGGTACATTTCTCTGTATGTTGTGGCTTGAGTGGCGTGCCTTACTTACTGAAAGGCCCCGAAACAGGTTAATGAGGCATTCTAGTAGAGGGTCAATGCATGATCTTGATGCAAGACCATGACGTTAGAAGGAGTATTCCAAGCTTACGCTTTTCTCTCTCATCAGCTTAAGCACAAGGTTTCCATGATTTTGGCATTTAGTTGATGGGAGGAGGTTCCTTGAGTCCATCCTCCTCCTCCTCCTCCAAGGGTTTTGCTGTTTTAGTATTATTGTTTCTGCATTCCTAGCGAAATAAATTATAGGTTTTTCTCTCCTTTCTCAAGAGAGATTCTTCAGGGAGGCTATATCATGTGTCAATGTTTGGAACGTTTCTTGGCTGCCCTGGCTTTACTCATACTGTTTGATAGCATGCGTGTGGCACACGTGGCAACTGGATCTAACAGTTCTGATGAACTGGATATAATAACAATTTAGTCATAGAAGATGACACAAGTATTAGTGAACCAGCTCCAGGACCTGATATTTGTCTATTCCTAGAAATCATAATATCAGCTGTGGAAGTACACATTATTATCTAACCAATTTTACATGGTCATTGGAAGCTAGTTACTTTATCCTAGACAACCGTTGAAATTCAAAAGTCATAGGAAGTAATATAGGCTCTTATGACATGAACCACATCTAAGTATGATGTTGCCTGGAATGTCGTGATATTAGTTTTGATGCCAATGCTGTCATCATCCATAGATTCATGTGGTTAATTCTTGTTTTCTTTTTATACTTTCTCCTACTAACTTCTGTTGTCTGCTACTCCAAATGCAAAACTGTGAACTGTTAGATTAGTTGATGCAAATGCTACTAGTCGCCAATGCAGATTCCAGTGGAATTATTATATTAGTTTCTTGCAATGTGTTTTATCTGTTTAAATTTCTTTCACATTTTTGCAGGTGTGCATATTCTATTTGGTCCTGCGAGCACTTGATACAGTTGGTTCGTCCCATAACTCTGTATTTATTCTCTTTGTCTTGTATTTGCAAGATATTATGCTGTCTATCAAATATAGTGCATCTGTCCTATATTACTGTCATTTCATTTTGGGGACAGTAAACCTTAGCAGTCGTTTATCAAATTGATTTCAAATGTATCTATCCAGTTGGCAGCTCTACTTTTCCCATCAAACTTCTACATAACAGGAAAAGGAAGTGGAGGTTTTGAGGCTGCATTTTCTTGTCTGTGTTTTCAAAGGCGAAAACCTATTCCTCTGTGAATCTCGATAATTCCGTATTTTTTTAGCTATGGGAAGTTGCAACACTTATCTTTAGCAACCTTTGGTTGGCTAGTTTGTGCGAGCAGTCCTTTTTCTGTCAATGACTAGCCATAGCGTGAATGCATTTGGAGTTTCCTTTTTATGCTGATAACGTTCATGCAAATATTATTATGTTGGTCAGAGTGAGTAATTCATATCTACATTTCATTTTATTTATGACCACTGACCATCATAAATGGAAGTGAAGCATGCTAATGCTCTAGTTGTTAGGGCCCCTGCTGATTTATTGGATGATAAACATTGACTTATAGTTTTAATCTGTTGAATAATCCATAAAAAATCTGTTTTGAGGATTATTCCTTAGTTCCCCTGTCTAATTCTCTTTAACATCGTGTTGAATAGTCGCTTCCAGCTCCATAATGACAGCACTATGTGTTTTGGTGCTGGAATCTTATTTCTTCTAATGTAACCTTTCCAGAGGATGACACAAGCATACCTACTGACGTCAAAGTGCCTATCCTGAAAGCCTTTCATCAGCACGTGTATGATAAGGAGTGGCATTTTTCATGTGAGTAAACATGCTATTCAGTTACCTCTTTCTTGCCAGTTGAAGTTTTTGGTAATCTAAAGACTGGTCTTCATGTATTTAAATGCTTGCTTAAGTATTGTTGCCCTCTGCTAACTTTTGCAAAAATTTCAGAAAACATGAATTGTATGTATATTGACAAAAATTTTGTTGGACTCATATCTCTTAGCGGTTTCCTTGTACAAGTATGTGTGTCTCTATGCGTAAATAATTGGTGTGCTCCACATTTTGCATTAAGAATGGTCTTCGGAGCTACCCGGAGATTCTATCTTTAACAATATCCTGTAGCAATTGTACATCTTTGCCACATTGTTATTCATAGAGGAGTAGTTGTGTCTGTGACTTTATTTGAATTGACTTCAAATTGACTGAAATCATTTTCTTTAACACTGCCACTTGTAGAACAAGATATATCAACAACATTTTGCCTCTATGTTATGATTCTACATGAGGAGCTCTACAAATAGTATCATCTACTTTTATTTTTTGTGCATTCTTTTACTATCTTTTTACGAACCAATACTAAAGTACGGTAGACGCTCTCTTGCTGTGACAGGTTCTTGTAATATTTCTAGCATATGAGGATATTGGACAACCCTGCGTAGGGTTAAATATTGCTAAATTATATCTAATGTCAAGTTGGGAAATAAGTTGTTTCTAAGCTATTTAGATTCCATCATGCCACTAATTCCCTCGACTGGCAAATTTTGGGACATGCAGAACTTGGTTAGCAAAGCTGTCTTAAGTTGCGACTGTTGTTACCTTGAAATTCTTATTATTGTAAGTTATAGTCTTTTGCTGTTTTAGTATATGACAATCTGTAGATGGTGCTTATCCACTTCTCTGTGTTACCTCATTTGAGAAGAAGTTGGAGCTGGACTATTCAGTGGCCCAGAACTTTAGTGATTTCACTGACTTGAATTTTCTATTGTCGTATTAAGGTGGTACAAAGGAATACAAGGTTCTAATGGACCAATTTCATCATGTTTCCATGGCTTTCCTGGAGCTGGGGAAAAGGTTACTAACTAACGATTTTTCTTTGTAATCTTGATGTGAATGCCTTTTATGACATCAGAATCTTCTCTTCTTCTAGCTGATCTTTAGCCACTCACTTAACCATATGTGTTTCCTTCACCAACATATCTAAACATCATAATGTCACAACTGATACTTGATAATATCATTGTCTACCGGATGTTTCTCTAACCAGTTTTTTTCTGTCAATGGGAATGCAAACTTGAAATTAGAATTTTCCTGCAATTAACACAACCTTGGCAAACTGTTTCTGCTGGTTGATAATCGTTTGCTTTTGCTTTATAGACCGTGGCTTTTGATTATACTTGCAGGTACCAAGAGGCTATTGAGGATATTACTAAAAGGATGGGAGTAGGAATGGCAAACTTTATTTGCAAAGAGGTTTGTGATCTATGCTATGTGACACTTGTGATATTTTCCAAGACCTTACCTTGACAAGTAGCCAAGCCTCTTACAAAGATTACAGTACTTGGTTGCACTTGGACTAGTTCAATATTGAGCAAGTGCATATACTTCACATGAGGAGAATCCTTGCCTCCAATGGGTAGCCCATCCTGCCTTTTACTATGACCGTGCTGGAGTAAGGGTTTGATCTTAGCTCTTTGGTACAACTCCTTGCGGGGTTCACTTACTTACATATAAAAAAAAAAAACTTCGGGCATCTAGAAGTTTATCATTTGGCCTAAATGACCATTCTTCCATCTTCCAAGGTCCACTGGCTTATCAAGTCACTATTGACTCTACTATTCGCCTGCTTTATGGTAACTGATCAGGTTGGATTGAAACAAGTTTGATCAAAAGAGCTGGCAATGTTCTTTTGCACAAAGCATTTCAATGCTAGTTTAGTCTTGCACCTTCCGGAAGAGCTGCTTGAGTGGAGATTAATCTGTTTATATGTCATTCAATTACTTATTTTACAAAAAGTTCACTAATTTCTTCCTCATTGCAGGTGGAAACAATTGATGATTACGATGAATATTGCCACTATGTGGCAGGACTTGTTGGTTTAGGTTTGTCAAAGCTTTTCTATGCTTCGGGAGCTGAAGATCTGGCACCAGATTCTCTATCTAATTCGATGGGTTTGTTTCTACAGGTTGTTAAAAAGACGACTAAGTTTCATGTGTATTGCCACCTTTTTATTTCTTGGATTTCTGACATTGTTTTTGAATGCGAAAATCAGAAAACAAACATTATTCGAGATTATTTGGAGGATATCAATGAGATTCCAAAGTCACGCATGTTTTGGCCTCGTCAAATTTGGAGCAAATATGTAAACAAACTTGAGGTGTGCCTCTTCAACATGATTAATGACTATTAAGTGCTTAAGTAGATTGTTCAAGCCTTTTGCTATATGAAGTCAATTTTCCTTCACCCAGTTTGTAGGTGAATTGAGATATTATTCACCTATGGTGCTGAATAACATGTTGCATGCACATCCTTATTTTCTCTATTCTGTGATTGGCCCCATCTATATAGGACTTGAAGTGTGAGGAGAACTCAGAGAAGGCAGTGCGATGTTTGAATGATATGGTCACGAATGCTTTGACACATGTTGAAGACTGTTTGACCTACATGTCTGCTTTAGGGGATCCTTCTATATTCCGGTTTTGTGCCATTCCTCAGGTACATGGTCAATTCTTCAAGGCAACATTGTGCTTCTCTTCGACCAAAAGTTGTTGCGTTCCTATATTTTTTAAAATATAGGAGGTAGCTATTGATATTCAAATTTTGGCTCTATAATAAGATCTCCGTTGAAAGTTTTTCTCACGAACATACTACGAGCTCACTGTGTGCACTACTCCCCACCCACATTCTCATGCACATTTGCGCGCACAGCGTGCGCTCAGACACAAATTGTCCCCTTCTCTCTCCTTTCACACATGTTTGTGCATCCTACACTAGTTTGCATTAAAGAAAAAGGTTGCTCTAATATTGGTTTTGCACATTGATTCTGAAAACTTTTCCTACCATGATGAATTTTTGCTGAATTTGCTCTTCATTAAGACTTTCTGTACATGGTTGTTTTGCTTTCATGGTATTTAAGATTGCTATTTTCTTGTCTATGCCATTAATCTTTTGATTATCTGGGAGAAGCTACTTTGCCAACATTTTTGTACTGTTTCTAGATAATGGCAATTGGAACATTAGCTTTATGCTACAACAATATTGAAGTTTTCAAAGGCGTAGTGAAGATGAGGCGAGGTAAGAAAATGATTTGCTGATATTTTCTTTCATCATTGAAACTATAGCTATCCTAGACTAGATGAAATGATTAGGCATGCTGAAGAACTTCAATGGCACTAGGCATTCGTAAAATAGTTTTACTGAGCCATTAGACACGAGGAAGTAATGAGGTTTACTGAAGAACTAGATCGAGGCAAGATGGAAATGGCTTGTGAGACTCACCATTCATTAGTTCGAGACCATTCATAGGGCCTTGCTTCCTGTTCTCATAATTCGTTATTTGTCATGGCAGTGTCCATCCATGACTCTCTCTACTTTTGTGTATGCTCCAAGATAATGGTCCCTTAGTGATTCCATTTCTGTACCTATACTTTTCAGGTCTTACTGCTAAAGTTATCGATCGTACAAGAACAATGGCTGATGTTTATGGTGCATTCTATGATTTTTCTTGTATGCTGAAGTCCAAGGTATGAAAGTCAAGAAGTAGCGTGCACATCTTGTAATCTATTCTCGTGCACTTATCATCTTTAATTTTTAGTTATTTCTTCTTGAAAATGCACTAGACCTTATAACCTGTGTTAGACTTGATTTGTTGGAAGCAAACTGCTGAAGGCCCGCTCAGGACATGGCCAGCAATTAAAAGGGCGAATCTTCCAATGTCTTAGGGTTGTCATTGGACCAACCCCTGTATCTCTAGATACTTCTTTCTCAGAGGGCTAATTCCCCTATGTAGCTCTAGGCAAGGGCTAATATCCAAGCTGCCCCTCAATGCTGGACTTAGACTGGTGGGGAATGACTGCAGTGTGAGGGACACGTTAGGAGTTCTCATTAGAGATAGCAGTACCAACATACATGTGAAGCGTGAGGGGGATGTAAGTCAAAACTGTTTAGAGGCTAAAAGAAATAATTTTAATGATGGTTCAGATAGTGAGGAAGGAGTAAAATTCTTTCAAGTAAAGTGGCTTTTAGATGATGAAGATGAAGAGTTTTCAGCTGTCAGAAAATATTTCAGAGATTCCAGAGAAGAACGTTGAGAGAAGTGAGAGTGGCAGAGAACAAAGCGAAACATCTGCTTGTTGGTTCCACCTACAGGAGATACATTTATGGAAAGATCTAGATTAGTGGAAGAAATAGCAAATGGTGGCAATGAATCAGTGTATTTTGACTCAAGCGACTGTGGGAGCTTTATACATGGAAGTAATGGGGATGAAGGAGATCATGCAAAAAGCAGGAGAAGTGAGTACCCTGCTTACGACACTCGTGCACAATCACCTTGCGTTGTTCTCGGTATTAGTATGACCTTTTTGGGCCTCAAACAGTTCGGGAGGCCGTTACTAACTACTCAATTGATCAGCATAGAGATATCAATCAACCTTATAAAGAATGACAGGACAATAGTCAAGGTTGTGTGCAATGGGGATGGTTGTCCTTGGTTCATTTATTGTTCACATGATAAATACAACCATCATTTCCATTTAAAGACGTTTGCAGATTAGCATAAATGCTATCAAACAATTAGAATTACTTGGGTTACTTTTTTCACGGATTGCCAAAAGATATGCAGCTAGGATAATAAGCTCTCCTAGGTGGAAACAGAGGGACAAGAAGGAAACTTTGAAGCAGGAATATGCTGGGGATGTTACTCTTAGCCAGTGAAGGAGGCAAAAATGCTTGTCTTTAAGCAACTGGAAGGAAATCTGATTGATAAATTTTCTATGTTGAGGGATTATGAGGAAGAACTTCTGAAAACTACCATTGGTGGCTCTAATTATGTACTTAGGATTTAAAAAGCTTGTAAGTTGAGAAGGTGAGGAGACTTTTTGGATCATCCATGCAGCCAAACAGAAACCAATAAAATTATGGTTTTCTTATGTTTCCTTTCTTCCTTTTCTACCTTGGGGGTAGCATGGCTGTTAGGAAAAAATGGGTGGTTTGTTTAGGTATTGCTCTGGAAGCCATTGGACCATGCACAGAGAGAGAGAGAGAGAGAGAGAGAGAGGGGTATTAGCGGGTCTGAACAAGAAAAGAATGAGACCGCATGTTCTCTTGTGGTGATATCCGTAACAAACATTACTGTGCAATGAGACCACATTGTCTCTTGTGGCAATATCTGTAACAAACATTACTCTGCAAAATCTTTGGTGATTAAATTGGGGCAGAGAAAGGGTAATGAACACAGCAAACCAGATTGTAAAAGCTATCTTGAATCTGTTGTGAGCAGGACGGCGCCCCCTTATCTTAAATTTTTCTTCACAGTATCTCCATGCCTTTCACACTATGGTTCGTTAAATATGGCCTTAGACATTGCTCACTATGTTACGCCTTTGGCTCATGTAGGTTGATAAGAATGACCCTAATGCTACAGAAACATTAAGCAGAATCGAGATTACGCAGAAGGCTTGCAGAGATGCTGGCCTCCGAAACAAAAGGTTCCTCTCTCTATCTCTCTCTCTCTCTCTCTCTCTCTCTCTCTCGGTGATATAGATACTGAATTTGTTCTTTCCACTATAACATTACTTCTTTTCATGAATTTTGACAGGAATTTTTTTTTTAATGAATTTTGACAGGAAATCTTACATCCTTCCAAGTGAACCCAGATATGGCTTCGTGCCGGTGAGTTTACTGCCATCTATCTTGCATTTATTTGGCTGGTCTAAAAACAATATGCTGGGCAGTAACCCAAACAAAAGAAAAAGAACACTTGCTTATCAGAGTCTACATTGCAGGTCGTTGTTTTGCTCATTATACTGGCAATAATTCTCGCTCAATTCTTAACAAGTAGATCAAGTAACTACTGTGAGTTCCTTTCAGCATAACACGCGACCAATGATTGCTACGAACTTCTCTTATCATTGTCCTATAACTAGTATTCCTTTGCTTTCTCTTGTGCAGGATGGAGCTTTGTGGGAACATCAGCAAGTCATAGAGATTGTGTCAGATGCACATGTACGTGCTGAGGAGTTGTGCTTTTATATATGATTGTAATTTGCTCTTTGTAAGGGAATTTCGTTTGTCCTTCCCCTTCAAAAAAAGGGAAATAAATGCATCTCATCTATTTCAGCCCCAACCTACCAAATTGTCCCTTACTCCCGGCAGATCCATCTTTGAGCCGATGCAGGATTAGATGATATCTCTTAAGCTATAAAAGCTGCTATAGGATCAAAATATTACACTGAATCTCTTCTCAGCTTTAAGTGTTTCTAATAAAATAATTAAACATTAAATTGTGCCTTCATTTAACAATTGTTGTTAGATGAAGACATGATTTATTATTTAATTATTCTATCATTGCAAGAATTTGTATGAGATCACTGCCAACTGTTTTAAAAACTTAAGTTATTAGATAAATGCATATTTTAATATTTAATTATTCTATCAATTTTTTAGAATTCTGACACAATTTCAGTATACTCTAAGCTACCACATGGGGCTTGGAATTACTAGAGAGTTAGGTATTTGGCGCATTTGAACTTTCATTCTTTTGTAAAATGGCTTGAAATACCATTCTAACATACTTGAAAAATTTTCTTAACAATCCTTCATTGCTCTGAAACTTTCGGTTAGACTAATCTCTAGAAATGCATACAAATCACTTTGCCCATATGCATTTTGCAAGGAAATGATATGGTTATCCATAAAAGCGGCGAGTGAGAATACTTAAATCAGGTAATGATGTGATTTAAATATGAAATATCACCCCTCCCCGTAAATTAAATAAGACACCAAAATCCAATGAATAACATGACCGCAAAAATGACATGAATATGCAAAAAAACCATAGGCCTTGCACAGGGCCACGTGGAAGCACCATTTTTATTTATTGTACTTAATTATTTTGAGTCCATGCCCTGTGGGTGTAAACCCAACGCTCAACTAATGTACTGTATATTTGGCTATATGTCTCCTTTAGTTGGTGAAAGAATCTTCTTGCCGGTAGTGGATGGGGAAGAAAAGGATTGAACGCATTTCTTGGCATCAGGAAACGATGACTTGTTTCCTGACTTCTCAACTAAAGTCCCACTCTTCATATCGTTAAGCTTTTATTCGACGTGAGTAGATATGATCGCGTTTAAAAAAAAGTTAAAAATCAATAGCATTAGATAATCAATCCTCTAGCATAAGCCTCCTGCTCATACAATGAAACCCGTATGAAAAGAAAGTCTGCATCTTGCTAAACCACACTGCTCAAATCGCCTTTGAATTTTGACTGATGTATCTAGGCTTTCGTATTAAATTTCTATTTTTTTTTTCTATTTTCTTTTCCGTGTTAAACACTTCATATTTTGAAGGCGCAACAAGGGGAGAAGATTGACTAATTTCAAGCTCATACAAAAGGCCAAAGAGCCAGCATGCAAGGCGTAATTTACACCTAAAACAATATTTGGTAGATAATTAGGCTATGATCCTCATTTATATACTGCAAGGGAAGATGATTTCCACAATCATTACCAGCAATTCAATGCAAATAAAATGTAAAATTAGTCAACTTATCTTAGAATGATTTTTGTTGTTCATCCACCAAGAAAGATAAATGGGTCATATAGAGATAAAAAAATGACAAGAACATTGGAACATAAAAGGAAAGTATACTGGGAAATCCTAACTTCCTACATTTCCCCCCGTGTCTCTTTTCAGTCAAATGATATTGAAGTTTTCCGTCAAGATTTGCATCATCCTCCTCTTTCACCCTTCAAAGTGTGATAGAGGAACTTCAAGAGTATGTTCTTGTTATCTTTCATTCTATGCAAGAGGATCGTCAGGTCAATAGAACTTCAACTTGCCGCAACGGCGGAAAACTGTGCGACGCAGGTCGAGAAAAAGGGAAGGTGGAGGTGCGGCTAGCTTTACGAAGCTCCTCACTGTGCTTCTTGAGCTCGTGGATGGAGAAAATGTTGCCGGAGTGAGGGATGATGGAGGTGGTGCTCGCGGGGGGAAGAAACAAGGAGGGGGAGAGGCATTGAGGAAGAGGGACCGAAGAAGAAGAAGGGAAAGAAGAAAAAGAAGAGAGGAGGAAGGAGGAGAGAAGGCGGAGGAAATGAGGAAGGAGGGGAGAGAGAAGAGGTCTTATCCCCTTGGTGCATGGAGGGGGTGGGCCGTGTGGTGCCACACTGCCGCCCACTGCCCCATTTGGCGCACCTTCTCCGCCACTTGACAGAGGAGAAGAGAGGAGGAGGGAGAGTTGGGTTGCGATTGTCACGCCCTGGACCTTTTCTCTGTCGTGGGAACTCGACATCCACGGGAATTAATTTGGGATGTTCCAGAAGGAGTTGCTGTTCCATAAGTATGCAACTATAACACCCAATCAACAAACAATAAACGGATAGTGAGGAGAACATGTACACAAATACACAACTTATATATTGCTTCATAAGCATTGGAAAGCTTCATTTACAAGTCCACTTAGTTGGGCCTTTCCGATTAAGGATAAGGGGGAAGATTAGTCTAGCTCCTTTATGAGAGTGACTACAAAAGAAAAAAAAAAGGGTTCCCATCAGGAAGCCAACTCCTCATGGCTTGGGCTTGGGGTTGTAGTTGGGGTCGGAGTTGAGGTCATCCATAGTGCCATCAGGAGGGTTTGCCATTGAACCATCGGGGCCACTAAGTGGATTGTCAAAATCACGGAGGGGCTCAAAGACCTCCTCATCAACCCATGCAAACCATGCCTCAAATAGATGGGGAACCAAATACCCTATACGCTCATCCACCCACATCGTAGTGGTGTGCCTTTTGTGTATAATGTCGGTCGTTGTATCCTCTATGTCCAATATCTCAACCTCTATCTATATAGGAAGATCATAACAGATTAGAGGAAGACTCATACCTATGGGTCTAAAAAAAGGTGAAATAACAACAAATGATTTGAAAACTCAATAAGTAAATCACCTAAACCTCATATAGGCGAATGTCTCGTATCGGAACTGAGATGGCTAGTATAAGCACTTAGAGGGGGCTGAATAGGTGCACAAACAATTTATCGAGATACGGAAGCGATTCTAGGCAGCCGATAGAAATGAGTTCACAAAATGATTTATGATCAAAGTAAAGAGAGTGAGGGAGAGAAGATTGAACACAGGTTTTATAGTGGTTTGGCTTATTTCAAGCCTACGTCTACTCTTCCGCACTGACAGCCTATTGGCTGGATTTCACTATGAACAAAAGAGAAGTTACAGCTCAGCTTTTCCCTGATTCCACAGTGTAGATGTTCTATCACACCTCTTCAAGGTTTCTCACAAATATAGACTCTCTTTTGTATACAAGTATTCACTCAAAGGAATTGTCTAAACAACAAGGAGATTCAGACTTTGAAATTCTTCTATCGCAGACACCTTAACAACTTAGAACGTCCTCCTTATATACTCCTTTATGCCATCATATCCGTTGGCACTTACCAAAGGAATTCCTCCAATCTACCCGTTGGACGGAATCGATTAGGAAGATCATTCGGCTATTAAAGGATCGTGTCGATAGCCCATCAATCCTGTTTGCCCATACAATCAGGATCTCGGTTTCCATAAATAGAACCTTCCAAGAATATTTAGGCAATCATCGATTCCTTAATCTTCGAGTCAATCTCGATCAATCAAAGAATTCCGTTGTGTCTATTCTAGCCACGAGATCTTCTCCAGTTGATAAGGTCAAGCCCTTAACAAAACATCTAGTTCTGGGTAACTTTTCTTCAACGAATTAGAGACTGTCAATGAGGATAGACTTTGAGTCTTGAGTCGGCTGTCCTGGAGGTCTTCGGACTTTAAATGGCGAGTTTGCAAACCTTCGGACTAGGCGATGGAAACGTTTTGTCAGTTTCAAAATACTTCAAGAGGATTTCTCCAACAATCTTCCCCTTTTTGATGGTGACAAAACTTTCCTGCAGATTCGGACAATTTTGATCTGCAAAACATTTCTCAAACACATATGTATATCTTATAGAGATAAATGGCTAAATGAATAACACTAGAATCTGCAACCACAGAAAATAGGTTAGTCTAATAAGTTATAAGGCCATCCATAAGATACCAATGATAGTTAATAAAAGTAGTCAAGTCAAAGTCTACTTCAGTTCTCATCCAGACACTAAAACAAAGTCAAACAAAACAATCCACAAAATCAAACAACCAGTCCAACAAACCACACGATTAAAAGTCAAATTGTTCAAATCTTGCATCTCTCCCCCTTTTTGTCAGCATTAAAAGGTTGAGATGAAAATGGAATAAAGTCAAGATTGCTTGGGAACGCGGACAAGCTGGAAATCTCCCATAGACTGAACAATGCCTTCCAGCCTTTTCAAGTCTTCCTTCAGTTGTGCGATCTCTTCACCCTTGGCATTGGCCTGATTCTGAACAGTGAGGGCTTGAATTTTATCATTCAATGAACATGAAGGAACTTGACCCACAGTTTACAAGTTTTGAACCTCGCATCCCAAGGCATAAATTTGACCTCGCATCTCCAAGAGAATATCCATGATTCTCGCGAAAATCTACTGCATTATCGGTCCCGAGTACTTGCTTCGGCTCGATCGATGGAGTAAATGCAGACGATGGTAGATCAACATAATCTCGCAGGTTTGGCGATGAAATTTCATGAACTTCTTCTGGAAATTGAGAGGCATAAACGTCCTCTGGGTCTGCAGGTGAGCGACTGACTCCTTCACTTGCGTTAGGATATGAGGACTTCCCTCTTTTCTCTTGATCTCCCTCTGTTTCCATGCCTACAGGTGGAGAAGAGTGTTCGTCAGGTTCTCCTTCTTCTCCTCTTTCTTCTTCTTCTTCTGTCTCAACTCTTTCCTTCTTAGCTTCTCTTTCTTCTTCTTCCTTCTCCTTTGCTTCCTTCATCTCAGTTTCTTTCGCCATTTGTTCCGATTCTTTCCCTGGAACAGGACGACTTAAGTTCTTCAAAGCCATTGCAGAGATGGTGAGATTTTCATCATCATCTTCATCTTCAACAATAAGAGCTCTTCGTTTCAATTTTGAAGCAACCAATGGCTCCTTTCCTTTCTGCTTTGATGAAGAAGAGGGTTGATGAGCTTTGAGTGGAGTCTTCTCCTTGAATTTCTCCAATGCATTGTTCAATTCCTTTAGACGCATCTTGGTCACCATTTTCAGTCCTACCACCATATGATCGCACGATTGAACACAAAAGATTTGCGGAGGCTGAATATTCAGATGTCTGAATAACTTTGTCACAAGACTTGGGTAAGGAAGTTGGCCTCTGTCCTTCATCATGGCTTTATACATGTGGAACATAACAGTGTGAGGAAGAGAAAACATTTTCCCAGTGAGAATGGCATACATCAGCTTTGCCTCTGAACTTGAAACGTCAGTTTTGAAAGTTGATTTTGGTCGAAGGCAATTGATCACAATCTTGTGAAGCAAGATGTTGAATGCACTCATCCTTAAGTAGGAAATCTTTTCCTCTGTTCTCCTGTCCTTGACAAGTTCCAATGTAGCACCGGCAATAGAAATTTTGATCGGTTGATATCTTCCCCTCTTGACTCCCAACACATCTGCCAGCATATCCATATCCACAACATAGTCTTGATCTTTGACATTGAAGGAAAATCTATTTGCATCTAAAAAGCTAAGATTTGAATATAAATATGCGGTTAGTTCAGCATAGGCCTCTGTAGTGTCGGAGCAGAACTTTTCAAGTTGAAGATTACCAAACTTTTCCCTCAAGTTCACATTTACAGCATCCAGAAAATCAAAATCCACACTCCTAGGGTTTATTACCCCACGCTTCAACAATTTCGAGTACAAATCCATTTGTTCCTTCGATTTGAACAAATCTCCTTTTTTTCCTCGACTTTTAGCCGCAATACCCATTCTCGGTTGAGATTGACTGTACAATTTGTCATCATCATTTCCATCTACGGGATTCGGTCTCCAATCACGAGGATCACTCGGGACATTCGCAAGAGTTTCCTCAGCCAACCCTTTACGAGCAATTCCCAAACTTTCCATTCTTCGCAGAAAGATATATTCATTTCCATACCCTTTCTCTTTAATAAAATCATTGACATATTTCAAGGGAGTACGCGTTGCTTTTAAGGCACGATACGGCTTATAAATAAAAGCAGGCTTTTGAACTCTTACAGGGTCTGCATCCTTGATGATTTCTTCTTCTTGTTGATGATCAACGCCTTGAGGGCTAGATGGAGGAGAGTGACGCTGCTGAGAATGTTGTGGGCTAGATTGCTATTCTGGAGCCACATCTTCTTCGGTGAGATCGTAGTGCGTAGGCCCCTCACTCATTCGCCGTGGTCCCCTACTTGTGATTCTCGAAGACGACATCCTCCTTAGTTTTTGGAAGATTCCTTGCTTGACTTTCCCAAGAAAGATGACAACTTTTTCAAAGATTAAACAAGGGAAGAAAACAGGAATGGAGGATTGATGCTTTCTAGGGTTTTTGAGAGTAAAGTGAAGAGCAATCAACAGTATACGATCGGTAAAAAGGAGAGATAGATGAATCGTCACAAAAGGGAAATAAAAAGATGCCTTTTCAAAATAACTGTCTTTTTCCGCGAAAATAGTCATTTCGAAAATAACTTTCTTTTTGAAAATGAAACGATGCAGTAATTTCATCGATTAAATATAGCAACAATTTAAACACAGTCTGACGATCGTGCCTCTTCAAGATAAGATGAGAGAGAGAGAGAGAAAGAGAGACTAACTTGCAGTCTGACGGT
>CM024549.2:20047965-20067965 GCA_014182405.2 Eucalyptus sideroxylon | reverse complement strand
ACATAGTGATCTTCTTTGATCATCGTGAAACCAAAAGTTATTATTGCTCGATGAAAACGAAGATACCACTGTCTAGATGATTGCTTAAGGCCATATATTGAGCGATGAAGCTTGCAAACTTTATGCTCTTGACCTTTAGCTATGAAACCTATTGGTTGTTTCATATAGATTTCCTCATCTAATTCTCCATTGAGAAATGCCATCTTTACATCCATTTGATGTAATTCAAGGTCCAAATGTGCAACGATGGCTAGAATAAGGCGTATTGAGGCAAACCTTACAACTGGTGAAAAAGTTTCCTCATAGTCTATACCCTCTTGTTGAGTATAACCTTTTGCCACAAGGCGAGCCTTATACTTTTCAATGGATCCATCCGCCCTTTGCTTAATCTTAAAGACCCATTTGTTTCCAATGGCCTTACGATTGGGTGGTAGATCAACCAAGTCCCAGACATGGTTTGCCCTCATTGACTCCATCTCATCTTCCAAAGCTTTTCTCCATTCTTCCTTGTCAGAGGATGAGAGAGCCTCTTGAACAGTCTTAGGCTCGGCATCGTCTTTTTGAGCAATCATAAATGCTTCCCCTTCAATCTCAAAATGACGACGGGAATACTTTTACGATTACTTTTACGCAATTGAATTTCTCTTGAATTCAATTCATCAGGCGATGCAACACTCCCACTAGGTCTTGTGTGTTGAGGTAAATCTTCATTTCCCTCTACAACATCAGTGGGTGTGTTATCAGGATCTTCCATCTCATATAATTGGAAGTCCTTATCAATCTCACCTCTACTAGGAAAATCGTTCTCCAAGAACGTGACATCTCGTGACTCCATTTCGGTCACACTTCCATCAGCTTGTTCACCTATGAACACGTACCCTTTGGAGTGTTCGAATATCTTATAAAGATACATTTCTTCCCTCTAGGACCTAATTTGCCATGTTTATGGGAAGAATCATGAACATAAGCTGCACATCCCCATGGACGTAGACTACTCAAGTCTGGTTTCCTACCAGTCCATAATTCATAAGGGGTGGAAGTGACCGATTTTGAGGGCACACGGTTAAGTATATAGGCAGCAGTCAATAACGCATCTCCCCAATAGGAGATAGGTAAATTTGCTTGCGCCATCATAGACCTAACCATTTCCAATAGGGTTCCATTCCTTCTCTCAGCTACCCCATTTTGTTGTGGAGTACCAAGAATAGTCAATTGTCGTACAATTCCCTTTTCATCACAAAGAGCCTTGAATTGCTCCGATAGATACTCACGTCCACGATCAGTTCTCAATGCCTTTATTGTTTTGTTCAACTGATTCTCTACCATCGCTATATATCGTCTAAAGCAGTCTAATGCTTCTGACTTATGGGAGATCAGAAAGACATAACCGAAACGTGTGAAGTCATCTATGAAAGTGATGAAATATGAGGCTCCATGCCTCGCCCTCACATTCAAAGGACCACAAATGTCAGAATGTATGAGATGCAATGGAAATTCAGCTCTAGTCCCTTTACCGAATGGTTTTCTAGTTGTTTTTCCCGCTAGACAATGTTCACATACGGATAGACTAACATTAGTGAGTGACCCTAAAAGGCTTTCTCTAGCTAATCTTTGCATTCTTTGCAATCCAATGTGACCTAATCTAGCATGCCAAGTACTTGCATCAATCTCAACATTATTAGAAGATGCAATTAAAGAAAAACAACCATCAACATTAACATTGTACTGATCATAGTCAATGTCTAACACCATAAAACCATTCGATACATGACCTGAACCATAATAAACTGTTCCATACAAAATGTCAACACAATCACCATGGAAATTCAATACATAACCTAAGCTAAGAAGAACAACTACAGAGACCAAGTTTCATCGAATATCTGGAGCATAAAGGACATCATGCAGGAATAGGTTTCGACCACCACGTAAGATTAATTTACATGTGCCGATACCCTTCACTTCAACTCTTGAGTTATTCCCAACATATATCCATCTTCTTCCAGGCGGTATCCGACGATACTCCACAAATGCTTCTCGGTCTCTAGCTACATGGTCTGTTGCTCCTGAGTCTATAGTCCACATTGGATGAGATTCAGCAAGCATTACAGTACTAGAAACAAAAGCATTACTCAAAGTAATGGAGTAATAGGGTACCTTTTTCGGCTTAGTGCATTCACGAGCAAAGTGACCCATCTTGCCACAATTGTGGCACTCCATCTTGGCCTTGTCCTTCTTCCCACCACGCTTCTTGCGTCGGAAGGTCTTAGCCCTCTTGGGTGCCTGATCAGTCATCTTCCCTTTGTTGTTGAACTGAAGATTCCTCTTGCGCTTGAAGCCCGAAGCTTTGCGCGAACTCGATTCAGCAACATAAGCATGGGTAGAGGATCTCGCAGCCTCTAGGCGCTCATCCTCTAATTCCAAATGATGCGCAATATCATCAAAAGTGACAATATTCTCATTATGCGTCATATTGATCTTCATATGCTCCCAATTGTCAAGAAGAGACCTTATAACAGCCTGAACTTGCTATTCATCAGTAAGGGAGTGACCTGCCGACTTCAGCTCACGGATCATGTTTGACATCTCCCGAAGATGCTGCCTCATCGTTACATTTGGGCGCTTTTGGAATGTGTCAAACTTGATGGTGAGTCTCCTCAGCTTAGTGGCAGATGTACCCCCAAACTTATCTTTCAAGGCAACCCACATAGCTTGAGCTTTATCATAACTCTCAAACTCACACATGAGATCATCTTGCATACAGCTCAGCAACGTGATGCGAGCAATGCTATTTTTCTTTTTCCAAGCTTGATAAGCTTCCAGATCTCTCCTGTGTTGAGCTGAAGTTCCATGCTCAGGTTCATCCATGGTATGGTTGAGGGTTTCCAAAACCTCTTGCTCCTCAAGGATGTATTGAACCTTTTGGTGCCAAATATCATAATTGTCACCATTCAGCTTCTCACCTTTATTGAGGTCAGCCACAATGGTCTTGGATGCCGAAGCCATAATCAATTGCTATAACACATTGACATAATAAACGCAGAATCAATACTAGCACACTTTACAGAGTAACACACATATTTAATTTGCAGCAAAGACAAACTAAATTAATGATAATTCAACAAAAGACACAAAAGCAAAAGTTCACTATGTTCCCAATCAACTTCTATGTACAATTGTTCTATTATCATTAATTAGTTTAATTTGCACAAATTTTAAGTTCTAGGTGAGAACTCCTTTCAAATTCTACCAACCTACGAACTCCCACTAGAAAAAAATAATTACGTAATCTTATGTAATTTCTACATTTTTCCATTAACACAAAAAAAAAAAAAAAAACATAGCATGATAATAATCAACGTATAAACAACAATCATGTTTAAACTATAATAAAAAATTGCAATTCAACATTTAATGAATTTCCTACAATTGTTCTAATTTTCTAGTAACTAGAAAATTGCCAGTATATTAAAATATATACATCATACCATTGAACTAAGCTCTACACAGCATATATAACATCATTTGCATGCAAGCTAGTTACTATATTTCTTAAATTACTAGAAAATACTAGCTAAATGAATAAACATGCATTAAACCCCAAAAAATACGCGTACATAGGGTTTCCAAAATTTTCATACATTTATAAAATTCAAAAATAAAAATAATTATACACATTGTGTAGAGCACATCCATATGAACCCAACGCCTCTGACCACGCTCCAATTGGAGCTTGCATGTGCCCTCACGCGCTGCCTGAGTGCGCAGCGCATGTGGCGCACGCGCCAGCGAGCCAAACGACTCCTGGCCGGTCCGACCGATCCAACCGGTTTGACCGCCGGACCGGTCCGACCGTTGACCGGTCAACGGGTTGGGTCAACGTTGGGTCGGGTCGGATCGGGTCTCGGGTTCGGTCGGGTTGCCGATTGGCCAACTGTCGTCGGTGCTGACATCATCGATGACGTCATCCAAGCGGTTACCGACTGTTGGATGACATCATCGATGACGTCATCCGTGACATCATCAAGCGTCGCGTCGCACCGCGCGATGCACATATGACACGCACGTGTCAGTTCATTGACCGGGCGTGTTGCGCATGCGCTGGCGTCCCTAGCGCCTCAGGCGCGTGAGGCCCACGCGCAACGGCTTCTGGCCGTGCGTATGGGCCCGTCCAGCGTCCTTCGATCACGCTCGAACCACCTTCGGACTCATCTCGATGAGTACTTTCATACTGTATATTCAAAAGTTGATTTTGGCCAAGAAAATAATTCGAAAAAGGCCAAAACCTCACAGATGCACGAGACCCCGAACCCGTTCTTCACTCCGGTTCAATTTCGAGTTTTTCATATGGCAATTCCTACCATCAGAGATTCAAACAGTGTAAATTTCATACTCTTGATCTCAATATCAAATGGTAAACGAGAAAATTCAATGAAAAACAAGGCATAATTCACGACTGGGCTCTGATACTAATGTTGGAATTTAAGTTGGCGGAAGACGACTTACCTGATTCCGATGCGCAAACAGCAAATAGCCCCGGAACAAACATTGAATTGTGAATAAATTATGAACAACACTACCTCATGTTAGTCTGGATGCAATCATAAGAAAAACACCCGATTTCAACGGCATAAATGCCGATTGTTCTTGCAAAACTGAAATGGAATGCCTTCTTCTTTGATGGAAATGGAGAGAAATTTGGTTCAAATGAATGGCCATCCAGTCCAACAGTTGTATTTAGGAGGCTTTTATACGTCTCCCTTCGTACCCCTCCATTAGTGTCTTTCCATCATATCAAAGCTAACGCACCCCAAGATGAAAGCTAACTAGCTAAAGTACAACACCACCAAAGAAATTCGCAAAAGCTGGTCTCGATCGAAAGATATCCGCATTCAAAGCTCAGTTCGTTTTTCTAGATTCTGCATTTGGTTTTCTCTTTTTTATTCATCCACAGGGAGTTCCTCCGGTTGGAATGGGATGAAATTTGGAGGATAGCTTCCTTTCATCCTCATCTTCCATCCCACTCAAGGATTTTGGCTGGGATGCTCTGAATCAAAGTTACGAAAACCTAGCTCTGGTTCGTTTTCCAGTTTCTGCACTAGTTTTCTTGGTTTCTTCATCCCACGAGAGTTCCCCTGTCGGAATGGGTTGATTTTGGAGGAGATCCTCCTCTCACCATCATCCTCCATCCCACCAAAGGAATTTGGCTGGGTCGTGCTAGAACTCGAAATCTGCCTTTTTCCGAAAGCCGTTCGCCTAGGCTGTGGAGGCTGTTGTTGTTTGGGTGGTTCCGCTGGTTTTTGGCCCCATTTTTGGACAGGGAGGTCGTATAGGATCCCTATCTGTCCCTCCGAACGGCGTCTCATTTCGTGGCCTACAACTTCGGATTTTGTTGTTTCCGTGGCCTCTGTGACTACATACCTGGCTAACAATAAGCTTAAAAACGAGTGTTCTGCGGGTTCTGGTTGTTCGTTTGGCCCCATTGTTGGACAGGGAGGTCGTATGGGATCCACGATCCACCCCTCCGACGACATCTCATTTCGTGGCCTACGGCCGGATTCGCTTGTTTCCGCGGGCTCCTGCGGCTTGTTCTATGACTGCTGCGGCAAGGCTTTGGATTCGAGCTCTTCGGGGAAGCGGTTGGGGATTCGGTTGCGCCGTGGTTCTCTGCATCATCCTAGCTCGAATTCTCTGGTGGCGTTCCCAAGTCGATCGATCCTCCTTCCCTATAGCTGTTCATCTACGCTACATAGTTTACGCAGTTACATCTTTGGTGTCTTTGTGCTGCGTTTTTGGAGTTTCTTTGGCTCCTGCAGTACGGGGGGATTGAAGTGTTGGCGGTCGCACCCTTGTTCTTGATGGTCATTTATTTGGTTGAGTGGGGGATGCGGTCCGGCTATTTGTGAAAATGCTGCGAGATCTGTTACAGTTGGAATCGCTCCTTCTAGCCATTCTTCGGCTGTAAGCCCATTGGGGCATCCGACTTCCCCTCTTGGGGATGCTCTGCCTTCGGCTCAGCATGGTGTTGGTGTTGCGACCTCCTCCGGTCATCCACATCCGAATAACAAGATGAAAGGCCCGCAGAGTTCGTCCTCAAGGAAGAAGTCTGCGCCTTTCATCTTGTTATTCGGATGTGGATGACCGGAGGAGGTCGCCACACCAACACCATGCTGAGCCGAAGGCAGAGCATCCCCAAGAAGGGAAGTCGGATGCCCCAATGGGCTGACAGCCGAAGAACAGCTAGAAGGAGCGATTCCAGCCAGAACAGGATCTGCAGGCATTTTCACAAATAGCTAGACTGCATCCCCCACTCAACCAAATAAATGACCATCAAGAACAAGGGTGCGAATCTGCCAACACTTCAATCCCCCCCGGTACCAGAGGAGCCAGCAAACTCCAAAAAACGCAGCACAGCACACCAGCACAGAAATCCCACACCAGCACAGAACCAAGCAGAAACTATGCAGTAGAGATGAACAGCTATAGGGAAGGAGGATCGACTGACCTGGGAATGCCACCAGGAGAATTCGAGCTAGGATGATGCAGGAGAACC
The DNA here is from genome assembly GCA_014182405.2 of Eucalyptus sideroxylon. Lineage (NCBI taxonomy): Eukaryota > Viridiplantae > Streptophyta > Magnoliopsida > Myrtales > Myrtaceae > Eucalyptus > Eucalyptus sideroxylon. The sequence continues at coordinate 20,061,412 of CM024549.2, read as the reverse complement.
ACCTGGCAGAACCGAATCCCCAACCGCTTCCCTGAAGAGCTCGAATCCAGCAGCTTGCTGCAGCAGTTCGCAGGAACAGTTCGCAGGAGCCTGCGGAAACAAGCGAATCCGAAGCTGTAGGCCACGAAATGAGACGCCGTTCGGAGGGGTGGATCAGGGATCCTATACGACCTCCCTGTCCAAAAATGGGGCCAAACGAACAACCAGAACCCGCAGAACACTCGTTTCCAGAAGCTTACTGCAGCAGTTGCAGAAGCAGTTCGCAGGAGGCCACGGAAACAACAAAATCCGAAGTTGTAGGCCACGAAATGAGACGCCGTTCAGAGGGACAGATAGGGATCCTATACGACCTCCCTGTCAAAAAATGGGGCCAAACAAACCAGCGGAACCACCCAAACCAACAACAGCCTCCACAGACAGCCTAGGTGAACGGTTTCTGGAAAAAGGAAGATTTCGAGTTCTAGCACGACCCAGCCAAATTCCTTCGGTGGGATGGAGGATGCTGGTGAGAGGAGGATCTCCTCCAAAAATCAACCCATTCCGACCAGGGGAACTCTTGTGGGATGAAGAAAACCAGAAGAAAACCAGTGCAGAAATCTGGAAAACGAACCAGAGCTAGGTTTTCGTGTAACTTTTGATTCAGAGCATCCCAGCCAAAATCCTTCGGTGGGATGGAAGATGAGGATGAAAGGAAGCTATCCTCCAAATTTCATCCCATTCCAACCGGAGGAACTCCCTGTGGATGAATAAAACAGCAGAAAACCAGTGCAGAATCTGGAAAAAACGAACCAGAGCTTTGAATGCGGATATCTTTTGATTGAGACCAGATTTTGCGAATTCCTTCGGTGGAGATGTAGAGGAGAGTGAGAGGGATCTTCCCTCGAAAAATCAGCCCATTCCGATGGCTACATCTCCGGGAATCAACATCTCAACCGGCTGATGAACAGTTGCTCGAGAAACCAGTAGAGAGAAAAGCCCGTGAACAGTACCCGCGAAGTGCGAAAATGGCAAAGCTCTATAAAATGTGGTGGATTTTCGCAATTGTTCGTCTTTCATAAATGAGAGAAAAGCCCGGTCACCATGATGCCCCGGTGCGTTCTTGGGCAAATGTGGCTCGTTTGGCGGTGAAAGGATCTGAATTAACCTATGTTCCGCCCACTTTTGTGGATGGAGAAGCGGTTGTGAACCTCTCGGACGAAGCCCTCGATGCTATGGACCCGAAGTGAAATGATTGCTTGGTCAGATATCTAGTGGGGAGAAGGAAGCTCCCTTTCGGCTTGATGGAGCAATCGTTGAGGAAGGCGTGGGGCTCCAGAATTGGGGAGATCTTTGCCGATGATCAAGGATTTTTATTCCTCCAAATCCCGGACCCCGAGTTAAGGAGGAAAATCCTTGAAGGTGTGCCGGTGACGATTGCAAGGGTGCCGCTAATACTTCGGCAATGGAAGCCTCTTGTGGACCTTAAGAGAGAAGACCAATCCGCCATTCCCGTTTGGATTCGGTTGCGGAATTTGCCATTCGAGTGTTGGACGGTGCTTGCGATGAGCGCGATAGCAAGTGTGGTGAGGAAGCCGCTATATGTTGATCAACGGACTGATCAAATGCAGATGGTATCCTTCGTGAGAATTTGTGTTGAGATCACGGCTGATAAGCCAAGAGTAAAGATGGCCAAGGTCACTTTGAAAGGAGTTTCGCGGTTCGTTAGCATTGAATATGAATGGCTCCCGGCTGCGTGTTTGGATTGCAACGCTTTTGGCCATAATTGTTGTGCTCCTCCTTAGGATCAGAGAGTCTTTGGGCGCAATCCGAATCCAAAACAGACTGCTCGTCATCCGGCCAGACAGCCTTCGATCGCACCTACTCCACCAGCCGTTCCATCCCCACCGATTGTGGTTCCTTCGGGTCCATAGAGGGCGTCCTCTCCTCCCCCAGTTGAGGAGGTGTCGGAGCAGATTGTGCGAAGGACAGAAACTGCTCCTGGTTCGCCTCCTGCTGCAGGAGGCGTTTGTGTTCCACCTCAGTCGAAGGTGGACCCTGTTCATCTACTGCCCGCCCTGGTTTCAATGCAAACCGCTCCAGCAGAGGACAGAGATCCTCCTTAAGTGAATCCAGCTCCTCTGCCCGCGCAGAATCAACCAGGGAAAAAGGCAAAGAAAAAGAAGAAGAAGAAGAAGGGTTCCAAGACAGGAGAATCCTCCTCCTCTTCCTCGGCAGTCGCTGACCAGCAAGATAGGGGTAATCCGCATGCTGCGGTTTCTCCTCATCCCGCCCTTGCTCGGCCGCACTTCTCTCGGGACAAACCGCCCGCTGCGGCTCCTCACCCCGCCCCTCCTCGCAAGGGCGTTAGGGGCTCCAGTGCTCCCCCAAAGGTCGTCCTATCTCTCACGGCGGGATCCCGGCCGCCCCCTGCTCTTCGATTGAAGGCTGATCTCGAATCTGAGACGGATGGAACGGATGAATCGGATGAATCGGATGTGGAGGCCCCCGTTGGCTCGGTGGTGGAGGCCCCCAATGACGCTTCGGATGACGAGGACATTTCCTCCCCTGTGTCGCCGTTTGATCCTCCGCCTCTAGCCGTGACAAGTGTGGAGACCATTCAGGACAGGTTGCTTGCTCTAGCCTCTGATCCAGAGCCGAAGGAGATCGTTGGAGCGTCGGGAGCTTCTCGCCGCAAGTCTCAGAAACAGAGGTAGGCCTTGCCTCCTTTGTCTTTCTTTGTGTAGAGTAGAGTAGCCTATACATAGTTTATATATGTATTTCAATTTCTGGAATATTAGAGGTCTTATGGATCCTTTGAGGAGAGCCGAGGTTCGTAAATTGGCTTAGTCTAACGGCCTCTGTTTGGTCAGTTTATTGGAGCTGTTGTCTGGGTGGTCTTGGATTGCCAATTATTATTCTACTCCGGGAGGTAGGATTTGGGTTGGTTGGGACCCCTCGCTGGTAAATTTTGAGGTGATTTCCTCCACTGATCAGGCCATCCATGGTAGAGTCAAGCATGTTTCGTCGGGTCTCTGTTGCTGCATCTCGGTTGTTTATGGCCAACACTCTTTTGTTTCTTGGAGGCCTCTGTGGGCGGACTTGATTAGACTGAGTTCTTGCATCTACGACATTCCCTGGATGGTGGCGGGAGATTTCAACGCCATAAGGGACCCATCCGATAGGTTTGGCGGTACCAACGCCTGGCCTCCTTCGTTTGATGAGTTTAATCAGTGTCTGCATCAGGCGGAGCTTGAGGATTTGAGATATGTGGGGCTTCGGTTTACTTTGTCGACGTCTTCGGGGGCTAATCGGAAAGCGAGGAAGATTGATCGAGTGTTAGTGAACAATTTATGGAGCTTGCATTTCTCTTATTAGGAAGTGAATTTTCTGACTTCTGGTATTTCCGACCACTCCCCTATGGTAGTCAAAGTTATCCAACCAGTTCTGCAAAGGAAGCCCTTCAAATTCTTTGACTTCTGAATGGAGCATCCTTCCTTTCAGGCCATTGTTAATCAGGTGTGGGAGGCCCCGGGGGAAGGAGTGCCCATTTACAGACTGGTTACCAAGTTGAAAGCTCTTAAGGGTCGTCTTAAGCAATTGAATAGAGATTCCTTTTCTAGCATATCCAAGAGGGTTGCTCAATCCGGGAATGCTTTTAGGTTAGCGCAAGTGGACCTTCAGCAGGATCCGACCAACATCCTCTTGGCGGAGCTTGAGAAGAGTCATCGCAGGACCTTTATAGAATTGAAAAGTCAGGAGGAGGCTTTCTTTAGACAGAAATCCAGAATTCGTTGGCTTGAGAATGGTGACAAGAACACTAAGTACTTTCATCATTCGGTGACTACAAGGCAAATGAGGAATAGGATTATCTCGGTTCTTGATAGAGATGGGAATCTTGTCACTGAGCCGATCCGTGTTCAAGACACATTTGTCGCTCACTTTAAAGAGCTATTTGCGCCACATACCCTCCCTCTTAGGTCGGGGTTGGGAGACTTGCAGCAAGTTATCCGATATCTGCTCACAGAAGATCAGATCGCTTCTCTCGCCTGCCCCTTTTCAGAGATGGAAATTAAGGATACCATGTTCTCTCTAGCCCGTGGGAAGGCCCCGGGGCCGGATGGGTTTGGTGTCGAATTCTTCAAGAGTAATTGGGACCTTGTTGGACCATTGGTCATTGAAGCAGCTAAGGACTTCCTTGTTACGGGGAGACTTCTAAGAGAGATTAATTCCACCATCTTGGTGTTAATTCCAAAGGTGCCTAATGCTACCTCGGTAAATGATTATAGGCCCATTGCTTGCTGCAACACGATCTATAAATGTATTACCAAGGTCTTAGCCAACCGTGTAGCCGCAGTGCTTCAGGACACCATCAGCCCTTCTCAGAATGCATTCGTCAAGGGTCGGCGGATTAGGGATAATATTCTCCTTGCTCAGGAGTTATTTGCCGGGTTCCATCTTCAGCCATTCGTTCCCAAATGTGCTGTCAAGGTGGATTTTCAGAAAGCATACGATATAGTAGACTGGGGCTTCCTGGAGCTGGTTCTACGTGCTTTTCATTTCCCGGACCATCTTATTCGTCTTATCATGGTTTGTGTGCGCACACCTATGTTTTCTATCTCCTTGAATGGGGAGCTCCATGGATTCTTCCCGAGTAGCCGAGGCCTTCGACAGGGTGACCCTATGTCTCATTATCTTTTTATCTTGGTTATGGAAGTCTTCTCAGGGATCCTCACTTCTCGTGCGGAGCAGCCGGGCTTCAAATTCTCCTGGAGGTGCAAGGCCAGTAGATTATCACATCTTTTCTTTGCAGATGATGTCTTTCTCTTTTGCCGTGCGGATATGGCCTCCACCTTGCTCCTGAAGGATGGCCTGGACACATTCGCCGCTTGGAGTGGATTGAAGCCGAACAATAGCAAAAGTGAGGTGTTTCTTGCAGGGGGCTCGGATGACTTGAAGTGTCAGATCAAGGACACCTTTGGATTTGTGGAAGGGAAGCTACCGGTGCGTTATCTAGGAGCTCCAATTATTTCCTCAAGCCTTGGCAAGGCGGACTGTGTGTCCTTAGTGGATCGTATTACAGCGAGAGTGCAATCCTGGACTCATCACTTTCTTTCATTTGCTGGGAGAGTTCAGCTTATAAGGTCAGTGCTCCATGCTATACAAGCTTATTGGGCTAGTGTCTTCGTTATTCCTATGGCGGTCTTAGATCGTATTGAGCAGATCCTTAGACAATTCCTTTGGAAGGGTCCTACCCTTGGAAAGGGAGGAGCTAAGGTGTCCTAGGAGGATATATGCCTCCCAAGGGAGGAAGGAGGTCTTGGAATTCGCAGTCTGTAAGAGTGCAACAAGGCTGCGATGCTTAAACACATTTGGACCCTCTTCACGGATAAGGAGTCCTTATGGTGCAAGTGGATACACTCTACTTTTCTGAAAAGAGGGATGAATTTCTGGGTGGTTAAGGCTCCGACGCATTGCTCGTGGGCATGAAAGAAAATCCTCCAACTGAGACCCGAATTTCGACTCAATTTATGCTGGAGGATTGGAGATGGGCGAAGGGTCTCCCTTTGGATTGACCACTGGCATCAAAGAGGTCCGCTGGAGATTATTTGTTCAGAGCAGACTGTATTGGATTCGGGGCTTGCTAGGTGTGCAACTGTTGCAGACCTATTCTCTTCCGCAGGTCAAGTCTTCAGGACAATATTAGATTCTTGGAACCAGCCCCTTCCGCTCCTTTCTGAGGGCTCGGATAGATTTATTTGGAGTGACAATCCGTCCGGTCTCTTTTCAGTCGCCTCAGCTTGGCATATCTTTAGGAGAAGGAAAGCAATGGTGGATTGGTCTTCCTTTATTTGGAATAAGGCCATCACTCCGAGATACCAATTCAATCTCTGGCTGATCATAAAGAACCGTCTCCCTACCCAAGCTTTTCTTATGTCTTATGGGAGAATTGGGAGAGAAGTTTGTGCCTTTTGCAAACTCACGCCAGATTCTATAGACCACCTCTTCTTCGGTTGCTACATCACGGCTAGTATGGCTTACTTTTGGGCGTCCAAGAGTAACCCCCCGTGGAGGAACAAGACCTAGGTGGAAAACCTGCAGTGGGCTATGAAATTCCTCTCAGGTAAAGATTTCTATCATTCCATTGGTCGTTTCTCTTTCGGTGCTCTTTGCCATCTCATTTGGAAGTATAGAAACGACATTCTCTTTAGAGAGTATCCGGTCGTAGTTGCGGCTGTCAAGAAGCATCTCATTAAAGTTGTTAAGGATAAAGCCTTAACCTTCAAGAACGTGGAAGATTGTCCGAGAAATAGGAGGTTACAACGGAACTCGGGCCTTGACCCTGCTATTTTCAGCTCTCCTATGCCGATCGGCTAGTCCTCCTTGTTCTAGCATTGCGGGTGCCTTCTCCTGCCCTCGCCGTTTTTCCTGGCTCGCTTGCACTTTTGGTGGAGTTTGTCTGGAATCGTCGGTGTCTCGCCCTCTTGGCGTTTCTTCATTCTGTTCTGCTTTTGGTTTTGTTGGTTGTTTGGTTTCTGGCCCTGCGTGGCCGCCCCTTTAGGTAGGTTAGGCTGTTTTGTTTGGTTGGTTGTCCCGGTCCTGTGTGGCCGTCTCTCTTGGGCTGCTTGTTTGGCCCTGCTTGCTTTGACCGCTTTGCGGTGCGCTTCTGAGTCCGGTGCCCTTCCACTCGATTAGACGTTGTGTCTTGTTGAGTGCAAGTTTTGTGGTGCCTGATCTTGTAAATTTGTTGGTTAAAGCTCAATATATTATTACCCTTTACCAAAAAAAAAAAAAAAAAACAACTGCGAAAGCAAGGGTTTGGCCATTTCGGATTCTGCCGTGCATTGTTCCTGGATGCTCTCTAGGCTCCCGACTTCTGCACTGTTCCTGCGGATCTGTAGCTACTGATTATGCTCGGTTTGATTGACGGTTGGGCCCGAATTTTGGCGGCAAGAGGCGCCTTTCGATGCTCTACAAACCCCTCCTAAGCATCCCCTGGTACGTCTTTGTTTCGTGGATTATTTTGAGGCCGATGGATTAGGGTTTGCGATTCTGGTCTGCGTGTTTCTGCTGCAATGGATGATTCAATGCAGAACCGGTTAAATGATAAAGGGTTGAGTTTTTGAACCCCCTCCCCTAGAACTGAGCGACCTACCTCGGTTGCTCCTTTGTTGGCTGCGGATAATCGTAACACTCCGCCTGCTTCTGCTGGCATCGCGGTTTCGCGACCTCCCCCTATGTTTCGTAGAGGCTGACTGGATCTTAGGGGAAGATCTAAGTCCATATGACCCCGCTCAAGGGGTGGCTCGAAAATCCCTGCTCCCCGCTCTTGGGCGTCGGTAGCTAGTGCTACAAACAAAGGCTATGATCTGGAATACTCCCCCCCTCAGATCGTAAGCAATAAACCGGTGATACATATGAATGAATTAGATCTGCAGGCAATCGATCCTAAGCTGTACGATTATCTAGTTGGTTACTTTATCGGTAGGAAACTACCGTTTAGAGTCGTTGAGGAGGCCCTCAAGAGAGCTTGGGGTCCGGCTTTGGTTGAAGTCCTATCCAATGGAAGAGGACTCTTTCTTCGCGGATTACGATAAGGATTTCGAAGGAAAATTCTGGAGGGCGGCCCTATTACGTCGCAAGAATCCCCTTTATATTACAGCAATGGCAACTGGGAGTTGAGCTTAAGAAAGACACTCACATGGCTGTCCCGGTATGGGTAAAGCTGAGAAATCTTCCTTTCGCTTACTGGTCTGCTCAATCGATTGGTAAAGTGGCGAGTGCTATGGGTAGGCCTCTTTATGTCGATCAAAGAACGGAGCAAATGTCCATGTTATCTTTTGCCCGTGTGTGTGTTGAAATATCAGTTCAGCAAACCTTGTATGAGTCTATTGATCTGATTACTAATGGAAAAACAGACGTGGTGGAAGTGGAATTCGAATGGAAACCACTAGCTTGTCTTAAATGTGGAATGTTTGGCCATAGCTGCAAGAATACTGTTCCTGTTTCTTCTGCTGAAGCTGCTGCAAAAGTGGTTGATATAGAAACTACTTCTAAGGCGAATCCTGAGACTACTTCCATGTGGCCAAAGGAAAGGGAGTGGCCTTACCGGCCGCATCTGCACAAAATGATGATAATTTACATGACCCTTTCGCGGGTAAGGTTTCTGCAGATCCTCCTGCTGGTGTGAATGCTAGTAGATTGTTGCTTATTGGGGAATCGAGCTCTCATCAGGCGGCCCCATCCTGCCCAACTGAGTTGTTGATTGATCATCCTAGCAATGCTGAGCCAGCTGAACCTATACAAAATGCTGAGGAGGTGGGGTGGAAACAGGTGAAGAGGAGGAATAAAAAGAAAAGGAAGAAGCAGGCGGCCAGAGAAGCCGCTGCTGCTGCTGAGGCTGCTCAAAGGGCTGCTGATATTACGACATCTTTCGGTCTTTCACCTCTTACGGAGGAAGGCCAGGCGTTAAAACGTGACCTTTCTAATAAGAAAGAAGGCCCTCAGGTAGCGTTGCATTCCCCTACAAGTGTAGAACCCACTGCTGTGGCTGAGCCTCCTCAATTGGACTCTTCCATGGTTGTCCAAGAGAGCTCCGAAGACATATGCAATTCAAGCTTTCATGAGGATTCGTCTGATGATGACCCTCTGGATGTTGATGAACCTGTAAGTAAGAATCCGCCCTTGCAACTGGCTGCAAACCTTCAAGACCAACTCATCAAGCTTCTAGATTCACCCCTTCCTCTGGGTTCGAAGAAGCCTAATAAGGGCTCCAAGACCTCTAGGAGGAGGTAAGCTTGTTCTGTCCCGTCTTTTTGATGTTTTTTGGGTTCTAGAATATTAGAGGTATTCTCGATCCGTTAAGGCGTGCTGAAATAAGACGCTTTGTTGCGGTTAATAAGCTTTGTTATATTGGCTTGCTCGAGACCAAAGTTCCGGAGGACTGTTTTGATTCTATCTTGTTCACCCTTATTAGGGGTTGGAATTGGGTTGCAAATTATAATTGCTCTCCCCGTGGGAGGATTTGGGTCGGTTGGAACCCGGAGCTTGTCTCTTTTTGTCCTATTTCTATTACTGATAAAGCAATCCATGGTTGTCTTAAGTGCAATCTTTCCGGTCTCAGTTGCTCTGTCTCTGCTGTATACGGGGAGCATTCTTTTGTTCGCCGTAGGCCGCTTTGGGCAGATCTGCAACACTATAATGAGATCTTTCAGGATGTTGCGTGGGTGGTTGCCGGGGATTTTAACGCAATTAAAGACCCCTCGGACCGAGTTGGAAGCTCTACTAACTGGATCCCCTATTTTGACGAATTTGCTCAATGTTTGGCACAAACTGAGTTGACGTACCTCAGATTTGTTGGCCTCCGGTATACTTGGTCTACTTCGGTAGGAAGCTCGAGAAAGATGAGGAAGATTGATCGAGCTTTGGTAAATAACAAGTGGAACTCTGATTTTTCCTTCTCTGAGGTGGCGTTCCTTAACCCGGGTATCTCTGATCATACGCCAATTGTGATTAGAGTTCTTCAACCGCCTCGAAGAAGGAAGCCCTTCAAGTATTTCGAATTCTGGGAGGATCATCCGGACTTCAAATCTATTGTCCGTCAGGTTTGGAGTACGTCCGTGAGAGGGGTTCCTATGTTTGAGCTTGTCTCTAAGCTCAAGATGTTGAAGGCCCGCCTTAAGCTCCTCAACTAGGAAGCATTTTCGGAGATCTCAGGTAGAGCAGTTGAGGCTAGAGAGGCCCTTAGTGCTGTTCAAACTAATCTTCAATTTGACCCAATGAATCTTCATCTTGCCGAAAGGGAGAGGTGTTGTCGTCGGGTCTTTGTGGAACTAAGGAATTAGGAGGAGTCCTTTTACCGCTAGAAGTTGAGAATTCGATGGCTAAAAGAAGGGGATAAAAACACGAAGTTCTTTCATCACTCGGTGAAAAGGAGGCAGCTCAATAACAGGATTCTTTCTATTAAAGATTCCTCCGGGGCTGCTATATCTGACCCTATGGTGGTGCCTCAGGTGTTTATCAATTTCTTCTTTGAGTTGTTATCCCCTCATGAGGCTCTATCTAAGCCGTCTTCTGAGGAGCTAAAGCGTGTTATCTGGCGGCCGCTGGATGAGGAGCAGATTTGCACCTTGAGTGAACCAGTCTCAGATGCTGTGATCAAGTCCACATTATTCTCACTAGCAAAGGGCAAGGCCCCGGGTCCTGATGGTTTCTCTGCGGAATTTTTCAAATCTAATTGGGAGATTGTTGGTCCCTCGGTGTTGCTGGTTGTTCATGAGTTCTTCCAATCCGGGAGACTGCTGAAAGAGGTAAACGCTACGATCCTTGCTCTTGTGCCTAAGGTTCCTAATGCTAGCGTCGTTTTGGATTTCAGACCGATTGCATGTTGTAACACTATCTACAAAGTGATTACAAAGATTTTAGCTAATCGAATAGCAGTCGTCTTAAATGATATTGTGAGTCAATCTCAAAATGCATTTGTTAAGGGTAGGAGAATTAGAGACAACGTTCTCCTTGCTCAAGAACTATTTGCGGGCTTTCATCTTCATCCGTATCTTCCCAAGTGTGCGGTTAAGGTTGATTTTCACAAGGCTTATGACACTGTTGATTGTGACTTCTTAGAAAGTGTTCTCTCTGCCTTCCAATTCCCAATAGGGTTTATCAAGTTAGTGATGGCCTGTGTTCAGACGCCGAGATACTCCATAGCTATTAATGGCAATCTCCATGGTTATTTTTCCGGGAGGGCGTGGCCTCAGGCAAGGGGATCCCATGTCCCCGTACCTGTTTACCTTAGTAATGGAAGTATTCTCCAGTATTTTGGTGTCCCACATAGCAAATCAAGATTTTAAGTATTACTGGAGGTGTAAGCTGGTTCGGCTGTCTCATTTGTTCTTTGCCGACGACGTCTTCCTTTTCTGTCAAGCGGATTGGTCTTCGATGTCTATGCTAAAAAGAGGCCTTGACATCTTCTCTTCATGGAGTGGTCTCTTTCCTAACAAAAGTAAGAGCGAGATGTTTATCTCTGGCGGGGATCTCGCCATCCGAAACAGAATCCTGTGGGCATTCGGATTTCAAGAAGGGAAACTCCCTGTCCATTACTTGGGAGTCCCTATTATCTCCTCTAGACTGAATAAAGTCGAATGCATTGCATTGACGGATCGCATCACCGCAAGAATTCAATTGTGGGTTCATCGATTTCTATCATTTGCGGGTAGGTTACAACTTATTCAGTCAGTGCTTCACTCCATCCAATCCTTTTGGACGAGTGTGTTTACCCTTCCTTCCTCGGTTTTGGCCAACATCGAGCGAATTATGAGACAATTTATGTGGAAAGGAACGGCCCTCGGCCGAGGTGGAGCTAAAGTTGCATGGGAAGACGTTTGTTTGCTGAAATCTGAAGGTGGCCTGGGTATTCGGAACCTTAAAGATTGCAATAAAGCTTCAATGGTAAAATTCATATGGATCCTCTTCTCCGATAGGGAATCATTGTGGTGCCGGTGGATCCATTCCATCTTCTTATCTAAGAGGAATTTCTGGGTTGCATCCCAACCCGGGACGTGCTCCTGGTCCTGGAAGAAAATACTCCAACTTAGAAGTAACTTCCGAACCTCATTTAGATGGAAGATTGGAAAAGGCTTCTCTGTGTCTTTATGGCATGATTATTGGTTGCCTTGCGGCCCTCTTGATGCATTCGTGCCTCCATCATTTAGAAGTAGCCTCCATATTCCTAATCATGCGGTGGTTGCTAATTTATTCACTCCATTGGGCCAGCCGTTCAAGGAGTTCCTGTTGAGATGGGCTATATCTCTCCCAGAGTTGTCTTTGGACATTGACAGATTTACTTGGTGCGGTCATCCGTCTGGATCTTTCTTGGTTGCATCGGCATGGAACTCTATCAGAGCCAAGAAAGCTCTGGTTAACTGGGTGCCTCTTATATGGGATAACTCCATAGCCCCTCGATACCAGTTCATTCTTTGGCTTATTGTCAAGAATTGGCTGCCCACATAGGTCATGCTTCTATCCTACGGACGTATTGACTTCAATGTGTGTGCTTTTTGCAGCGAAGTCCCTGATTCTATAGACCATCTCTTCTTCAGATGTCACACCTCGGCTTCCCTGGCCTTCTTTTGGGCCGCCAGGTGCAACCTTCCCTGGAGGAATCGATGCTGGAATGAAGTGCTCTCTTGGGCTCGGAAGTTTCTAACCGGTAATGACTTCTACCACAAGATAGCTCAGTTCTCCTTCGGAGCTTTATGCCATCTCATATGGAAGAAGAGGAATGCAATCATCTTCATGGGTGAATCCTTGGTGCTTCCAGCGCTTAAAAATCACCTTATTAAGGTGGTTAGGGACAAAGCCATCACCTTTAAGAACGTCTCTCCTTCTCCGAGGAATAAAATACTTCAAAGAGGGTGGGGTTTCGACCAGGGGGTGTTTCATACTATTTCGGAACCTTCTTAGGCTCTGTCTGCTGTTCTCTCATTTCCGTCTCCGCTTTCCAAAGTTGAGGGCTGGAGGTTCGGCGGTTTAACCTCTCATCGGCGCTCCTAGCTTTGCTTTGTTTGTTTCCTTCTTTGTGGGTTTAATGCCCTTGTTTATTTTACATCGGTTCCCCTTCACTTTTGCCAATCGGTAAAGGGTGCAGGTTATGGATCCGATCTTTTGTACATTTGTCCAAGCTCTATAATATTATTACCTTTACAAAAAAAAAAAAAAAAAAACAACTGCGAAAGCATTTGCCAAGGATGTTTTCATTAATCAAGAACGAAAGTTGGGGGCTTGAAGATGATCAAATACCGTCCTAGTCTCAACCATAAACGATGCCGACTAGGGATCGGCGGATGTTGCTTTTAGGACTCCGCCGGCACCTTATGAGAAATCAAAGTTTTTGGGTTCCTGGGAGTATGGTCGCAAGGCTGAAACTTAAAGGAATTGACGGAAGGGCACCACCGGGAGTGGAGCCCGCGGCTTAATTTGACTCAACACGGGAAACTTACCAAGTCCGGACATAGTAAGGATTCACGGGCGAGAGCTCTTTCTTGATTCTATGGGTGGTGGTGCATGGCCGTTCTTAGTTGGTGGAGCGATTTGTCTGGTTAATTCCGATAACGAACGAGACCTCGGCCTGCTAACTAGCTATGTGGATGTACATCTCCACGGCCAGCTTCTTAGAGGGACTATGGCCGCTTAGGCCAAGGAAGTTTGAGGCAATAACAGTGCCGTGATGCCCTTAGATGTTACAGGGCGCACGCGCGCTACACCGATGTATTCAACGAGTCTATAGCCTTGGCCGATAGGCCTGGGTAATCTTTGAAATTTCATCGTGATGGGGATAGATCATTGCAATTGTTGGTCTTCAACGAGGAATTCCTAGTAAGCGCGAGTCATCAGCTCGTGTTGACTACGTCTCTGCCCTTTGTACACAGCCCGTTGCTCCTACCGATTGAATGGTCCGGTGAAGTGTTCGGAT
>CM024549.2:20035465-20040465 GCA_014182405.2 Eucalyptus sideroxylon | reverse complement strand
TCAAGAAAGAGTGAGGGGGTGCCCTGGGATCCAAAAAACGAAAACCCTAAACAACAAAGGCTAAGCTAAAACCGAAAAACCTCCATCATCCACCCTGGAAGATAGAAGGACTCAAGTCCCGGCTACTTTGCAGCCTTCTGTTCTTCGGGTTCTCCGGAACGCGCTTGAAGGTCGAAGCCTTATCTTTGATTGCCTTCTGGAGATGCATCTTCATCGCCGGGAGGAAGAGAGTCTGATTTCGAAAGATAATATTGTTGCGCTCTTTCCAAATGATATAACACATGGCACCGAATCCGAACCGAGCCAGAGAGTGATAAAAACTCCTATCCGAGAATCGCCTGGACGCCCAATCAAGGTTTTCCCGCCAGGGTCCGTTCCTCCACAAAATATTAAATTTAGCAGCCCAAAAGGAAGCGAGATTACTCGGAACTTGGCATGCGAAGAATAGGTGGTCCACTGAATCGGGCCTGGTAGAGCAAAACGGGCAGAAAGCTGCCGTTATCCTAGCATACGAGAGAAGGAGCACCTGCGTTGGGAGTCTATTGCGGGTAATAAGCCACAAATGTGTTTGGTATCTCGGCGGCATGGATGGGCTCCACACGAACGAGGACCAAGGCATGGTATTTCCTTTAGGCCTCAATAATTCCCACGCAGAGGCTGTTGAAAACCGGCCCGAGGGGTGGCGGATCCACTGGAAACAGTCCGCCTGTTGGTTGAACTCAGGGAGGGGTTCCCACCAGTTGGCCATAATATTAATCATGTACCAGCCCAATGGCGAAGCGAAAGCTTCAGCTACTGAGGCTAGCCGAGGGATGCCGGAACGGTAGATTTCCTGGTTGGAAAACAGGCGGTTGAGCGGGCCATTTTCATGCCACGGATCAAACCAAAACGAGACAGACTGCCGTTGCCAATCCTCCATCTAAAATGCTGCGATAAACGTCCCGAAGGCGAAGGAGCTTCTTCCATGCCCAAGAACAATAAGTAGGAATCGGAACAATCCAGAAATTCTTCCGGTTTAAAAATGTGGAGTGAATCCACTTACACCACAGGGATTCTTTATCCGAAAATAGCTTCCAAATGTGTTTAAGCATCAATGCAATGTTGTTTTCCTTTAAGGTACGAATACCAAGCCCTCCCTCTTCTCTCGGGAGGCATACATCACACCAAGCGACTTTGGCCCCCCCCGAACCCATCGTCGGCCCCTTCCATAGAAATTGGCGGAGAATTTTCTCAATATTATCCAACACAGCACATGGTAAGAAGAAAACGCTTGCCCAGAAGACTTGAATAGAATAAAGAACAGATTTTATGAGCTGAAGTCTACCAGCAAACGACAAGAATCTATGGGTCCAAGACTGGACTCGAGCTGTTATTGCATTAACCAGCATTACGCAATCCGCCTTGCCTAGCCGTGTAGAAATAACCGGGACTCCAAGGTATCGAAAGGGGAGAGAACCAACCTGGAATCCAAGCTTGTCCACAATATCATTTCGAAGGCGAGACGATCCACCGGATATAAAAACTTCACTCTTATTAATATTCGGCTCCAACCCAGTCCAGTTGGAAAAACATTCGATTCCTTCCTTCAAGAGCTCAATAGACGGCAAGCTAGCTTCCGAGAATAGGAGGACATCATCCGCGAAAAACAGGTGGGAGAGTCTGGTCGATTTGCATCTCCAGAAAAAATGCTTTCGCAGTTGTTTTTTTTTGGTAAAGGTAAGAAATTTATAGATTTTGCAGAAAATACAGAGGGGGATGCCAGGCACCAACAAAAACAATCACTCAAGAAGACAAAAGTCAAGAAAGAGTGAGGGGGTGCCTTGGATCCAATGAGCAACACACAAAGACCTAAAACACAAAGGCTAAGCTAACAACTGAAAACCCTCCATCATCCATCAATGAAAGATAGAAGGACTCAAGTCCCAGCTCTGTTGCAGCCTTCTGTTCTTCGGGATATCCAGCACACGCTTGTAAGTCGAGGCTTTGTCTTTAATTGCCTTCTGGAGATGCATCTTCATCGCCGGGAGGAATAGAGTCTGATTTCGAAAGATGATATTGTTACGCTCTTTCCAAATGATATAACACAGGGCTCCAAAACCAAACCGAGCCAGAGAATGGTGAAAGCTCCTATCCGAGAAGTGTCTGGACGCCCATTCAAGGTTTTCACGCCAGGATTTGTTTCGCCACACAATGTTGAATTTCGCAGCCCAAAAGGAGGCGAGAATACCCGGCGTATGACATGCGAAGAAGAGGTGGTCAACCGAATCGGGCCTGTTTGAGCAAAACGGGCAAAGAGCTGTTGGAATCCTAGAATAAGAGAGAAGCAGAACCTGTGTTGGGAGTCTATTACGGGTGATGAGCCACAAGTGGGATTGATATCTCGGCGGCATGGACGAATTCCACACGAACGAGGACCAAGGCACAGGGTTTCCTTTGGGCCTCAATAATTCCCAGGCAGAAGCTGTTGAAAAACGCCCCGAGGGGTGCCGAATCCACTGGAAGCGGTCCGCTTGCTGGTTGAGCTCAGGGAGAGGTTCCCACCAGTTGGCCATAATGTTGATCACATACCAGCCCAATGGCGTAGAGAAAGCTTCGGCTACCGAGGCAACCCGAGGGATGCCAGAGCGGTAAATTTGCTGGTTGGAAAAGAGGCGATTGAGCGGACCATTCTCATGCCATGGATCAAACCAGAACGATGCCGTCTTGCCATTTCCAATGCTCCATCTAAAGTGTTGTTGATAAACATCCCGCAGGTGAAGGAGCTTTTTCCAAGCCCAAGAACAAAAAGTTGAAATCGGGACAATCCAGAAATTCTTACGGTTTAAGAAGGTGGAGTGAATCCACTTGCACCACAGGGATTCTTTGTCCGAGAATAGCTTCCAAATGTGTTTGAGCATCAATGCAACATTATTTTCCTTTAAGGTACGAATACCAAGCCCTCCCTCTTCTCTCGGGAGACATACATCAGACCACGCGACTTTGGCACCTCCCGAACCCAACATCGGCCCCTTCCATAGAAATTGGCGCAGGATTCTCTCAATATTATCCAACACAGCACATGGTAAAAAGAAAACGCTTGCCCAGAAGACTTGAATAGAGTAGAGAACAGATTTAATGAGCTGAAGTCTACCAGCAAACGACAAGAATCTATGGGTCCAAGACTGGACACGAGCTGTTATTGCATTAACCAGCATTACACAGTCAGCCTTGCCTAGCTGCGAAGATATAACCGGGACTCCAAGGTACCGAAAGGGGAGAGAACCAACCTGGAATCCAAGCTTGTCCACAATATCACTCCGAAGGCGAGAGGGTCCACCTGATAGAAACACTTCACTCTTATTGAGATTCGGCTCCAAACCGCTCCAGCTGGAAAAAGAGTCAATTGCTGCCTTTAATCGATCAATAGAGGATAAGCTAGCTTCCGAAAAAAGAAGGACATCATCCGCAAAAAACAGATGGGAGAGCCTGGTCGATTTGCATCTCCAGAAGAAACCGAAATCAGGACCGCTGGTCTGAATATCCAGTAGCCCAGAGAAGACTTCCATCACTAGAGTGAATAAATAAGGAGACATTGGGTCGCCTTGACGGATACCCCTCCCACTTGCAAAGAAACCATGAAGCTCCCCATTTATGGATACCGAAAATTTAGGGGATCGAACGCAAATCATAATTCGATCAATGAACTGCTGAGGAAACCCGAAAGCTTGTAGGCAGGCTTCAATGAACTCCCAAGACACCGTATCATATGCCTTCCTAAAGTCAACCTTGATTACACATTTTGGCCGATAAGGATCATTCTGGAATCCACTAAACAACTCTTGAGCGAGTAAAATGTTATCACTGATGTGCCTTCCTTTCACGAATGCATTCTGCGGTAGACTAATGATGGACGGCAGTACACGGGAGATGCGATTAGCAATAAGCTTTGTAATACATTTATATATGGTATTGCAGCACGCAATAGGCCTGAAATCATGAACAGTCGAGGCATTGGGGATCTTGGGTACTAAGGCGATGATGGTGGTGTTGATTTGCTTTAACAGTTCTCCTGTTATAAAGAAATCTCTAACGGCCAAGATAACCGAAGCACCAACAATGTCCCAGGATTGTTTAAAAAACTCAACATTGAAACCATCTGGCCCGGGGGCTTTACCCGTCGCAAGAGAAAACAAGGTATTCTTAATTTCATCATCCGAGATAGGGGCAGATAAGAAATGAACCTGGTCATCATCCAGCGACTGCTTTAGCACCGAGCGAATCTCCTCTATACCAGGACAAGCTACAGTAGGGGCAGCGGTAAGAAGATCTCGAAAATGATCTACAAACATCCTCTGAACTTCCGAAGGGTCAGAGGTAGAGGTATTTCCATCCGTCACGAATATAATTCTGTTTTGGAGGTGCCGCTTGTTCACCACTTGATGAAAAAATTTAGTGTTAAGATCCCCATCCTTCAACCAACGCACCCTGGATTTTTGCCGGTAGAATGATTCCTCTTGGAGATGCAAGTCAGTAAAGACTTGAATCTGCTGCTTCTCAACTTCGGCAAGAGAACAGTTTAACGGATCAGCTTGAAGAGCATCCTGAGTAGAATGGAGAGCCCGTCTGGCCTCAGCTGTTCTCATGGACAAGTCAGAGATGGATTCTTTGTTGAGCTGCTTTAGCTTACATTTAAGAAGACGAAGCTTTGCACAAAGAGTAAACATCGATGAACCATAAGAGGGGGAACGCCAAGCTTCATCAACCATTGAGGCGAAATCCGGATGGGTCATCCAGAAATTAAAGAACTTAAAAGGCTTCAAAGATCTAGGGGCTTGTATAACCTTGATAACCATCGGGGTGTGGTCCGAGATGCCTGGAGCTATAAAAGAGGCTTCCGAAAATGAGAATTCCGAATTCCAGCAGCTATTGACCATAACCCTATCAATCTTCCTCTGTTTTCGATTGAGACCCGACGAGGTGGCCCAAGTGTATCTAAAACCAGTATACCGCAAGTCATCTAG